>JARHVA010004624.1:1192500-1495769 GCA_037957365.1 Torreya grandis
TGGTCCTGTACAAGTGTATTTTGCTTACCTTAACATGTTATCCTTCCTAGTGCCTTGTGTAGTTTGAGAGCTCTCTTTTCTAGGTCAACAAGAATTTCCTAATTTGGATTATATTTATATTGAGTAGTCTATTAACTAGTGTCTTCATAAGACCTATTGTCTAAGTCCTCCTAACCTAGACTATCTTCAAAACCCCATGCTTGAAACATTGATGTAGAAGAAGAGATTTTAGTTTGATGGATGAAGTGTATGTGTAGTTTTCATTTTGGTTCTAAGTGATTTTCAAGTGGTTTGAGTAGACCATCTATTTGGTGTATCACCTCTGTATCTAGGTTTAGTTTAGTCTTCTTAACCCTTTTCCTCATAAATGAAAGTGTGGTTATGGTGTGTGAAAGTGGTATATCAAGGGAACTAGCCTTAATTTTGAGACTCACCTCAAATTTGGGTCACCCAAAGCCCGGAGGTGTTTCCATTGTGCCACTTGAATGAGTATAGACTTTTCATCCCCTCAAGGGGATAAATTTCAAGTGACAATAATACCCTCTTCTAATTTAATGATTTTAACCCACCAAAGTTGATGAATTTTGTGAACCATTTATTCTAATTGTATGGTACTATGCCACCTTATTTTTATTATAGTCTCTTTATTACCTTATAACTTTTTTAGATAAATAAAAAACACATCTTCTTAAATGTTTTCAAAAAACATTCCAAATCTTAGAAAACATAGAGAATAACCTTCTAGACATGATTCAAAGGTACACTCATAGTGGGGTCTCTTATGGCCCTACCTATGAGGAGGAGTAATTTTATGATGGAAAAGATAATTATATGGTCTTTGATGAAATTCCCATGACTATAATATCTAAATAATATTAATTTTAACATTAACCCCTAAATGACAAATATGAAACACTCTTAAGGTTGATTAAATCAAGAACTAGATTATCATCAGACTTTCCTATGGATTAATTACATACCATGGTTAGGGTAGATGAAAAATAATGGGAAAAATACCTCATTCACATTGTAAAAAAAACATTTCATCTTATATCAAAGGAAAGGAAGTGCTTATAGAGTTAACATATAATGATCAAGACCTTATCATGAAGATAAAAAAGATAAGTTAATGATATGCAAACCAACTTATCATAGACTTGACTAACAATTTAGTTGTACTTATATACATTATGATGATTACAAGGAGCAAGGAAATGTGATAGAAACAACAAATAATTCTTTAATTGATAACACACCTACAATGGATCAAGATGTCACAATTGGACAACCTAATTCCTAAGATGTTATGTAACATGTTTTTCTAGACATAGAGCATACATTTTTCAATCATCAAGAGCCTCTTATTTCTTCACAAAATCAAAGACCAAAACATTTAATACGTATTGAGTAAATTATGCAAAATAATTTGGCTAGTTCTTCTTAACCAAAATGTACTTTGGTAAATAGACCATGGATTCCCTAAAATCAATAGAACATGTACAATTCAAGATGGCCAACTTTAGGGAATGTTAATCAACCCATAAATTAATGGCTCACTTACTCAACTCAAGGAGCAAATAAAAAAAAAGTGATAGATCATAGGGTGTATATCCCTAACAAATCCATGTAATAGGGGCACATACCACCCCAAAGAATTATATTCTACCCACCAATACACCAAACATGCAAGAGTGGAATTTGATAAAAGAAATTATGTCATGATTGGAGATATGAAATAGAATCAGTAAGTACAAATTTGATAAGATATGTACATATCTATTTAATTTGAGTATTCTTTAAGTCCCCTTTCTACCTCATTTTAAGGTACCCAAATTTGACAAATATAAATGGAAGGGTGACCCTCGTGAACACATTTAGGAATTTTTTGTGTTATGCCAAGAGCTATCTTATAATAGCATTTATTTTCTTTCTTTTTTTCCACAAAGTTTAGTGGGACAAGCTTTAGACTAGATTCTTAAGTTACCCAAGGGATTGATTACAAATTGGAATGATCTATCTAAAAAATTTATCAACCACTTCTCTTATAATATTGAACAAGAATTGACCATTGTTGACTTATACATATCTAAATAGTGAGATGGAGAAAGATTTGTAGCATATCTACAGTGTTGGAGAGCATTAGTTGGATGCTTTTAACATAATTTTCTAGACAAATAATTGGTCAACATGTTTGCACAAATTTAGACCTTGAGGTGGTGCACAATCTATGGCTTGCTTACATAAAAACATTTGAAGAAATTATAGACAAGGGTGTGAAAATTAAGAAGGTGCTTATCATTAAAGGCCTTATCAATATTTATTCACAGGTTCAAACATCAAATTAGACCTAATCTCCTAGTCAAGTTGTTGCAATAAAGAAACCTAAGGGGTTTAATAAGAACAAAAATAGAGTAACTGAATCAAGACATGTACAAATGGTGTAGGCCCCACCAAATCCAAATGTGAAATGATCTCCCCCTAATCCACTAAACATTTTATAAAGAGTCCCTCTTTGAAGGGTATTTAATAAAAAATATAGAGTATTTAGCAAACTAGGAGAGCCTATTGAGGCTATGTTCCAAAACCTCATAGCAACTAATTTGATTATATGGCCTATACCAAGGCCATTATTAAATTTAATCATGTTTTTAGTCATGGTGTTTATAATTGCATCTAATTATGACACCTTATTAAATATTTGATTGAGAGTGGTGAAGTTGAGATCAAACTTGTTCCACAGGACACTGATCAAGATATGAGAATCTAAAAAGATCCATTTCCTTGACATAATAAACAACTGCTAAGGAATGATCATAACCAAAGACAAAATCAATGACAAAATTAGAATCAAGGTCATAATCATAATCAACCTGATCATAATTAGGATCATAATACCCATACTAACAACTTGAGTTATAACAACATGCCTTATGATTATAAAAATACCATGGGATGCATTTTTGCAAACCACACTACCACTATCACTATTAACTCCCATGAATCATCTCGTACTCATTATACTTGACCCATTATTATAGGGTTAACACCCTCTCTTCTAGGAATATAGAACACAAATTAATATTAATGAAATTAAGATAGAATTAAAATGTAGAAAACATAATACAAGATAGATATAGATTTAACATGGTTCACCCAATATGGGCTAACCACCCAATATGGGCTACGTCCACATAGGAATAGCTAGTCATTTTCCTTATTCAATCTAACAAAATTAAGGGATAAAACCTGAAATAAATCCACTACAATCTTCTCTTCACTCACATACAACATGCCACCATAATTATAATTCCCTCATATCAAAATGAGGGTTACATATATGGAAAAAATGCACAAACATAATTTCTACCGTGAGATATATAACCTAATAGTGAATGGTCTAGATTTACTATGAAATTACAATATTTTACAATGCATTTTTAACTAAATTTTACTTCAGGGGAATTTCCCTCAAACCCCTACCATGGGGGATTACAAGTAGGTCACCACCCCCTAAACCCCCATGGTGGCCATAGTGGGGGTCGTTGCCCCCTACACCCCTCCCTATCAGGAAATAGAGATTATAATAAGATCATGCTCCACCATCAAAAACTCTCCCTCAATTAATGCTAAGTTGACTGCATGTAATTTTTGTGTGCCTCCATTTGCATGGGTTACCATTTCTAGACCTCATCCTTTAATTATAATTATTCCTCACCAAATCAAAATTGATCCAATACAACTAGACACCCACAAGTCACTATCCAAGGTCCTTTACCTTCATCTTCTAATTGTAATGGATCATTGCTACCACTAGATTATGCAATCATAACTAAACACCCACAAGTTACCCTTTAGGGCTTTACCTCTTCTTCCAACACTAAAAATAATATGAACATTGTGCCTTTGGATCCAAAGTTAAACATTGTGCTATCCAAATTTAAATCATCTCATCCTACTATTGATAAGCCTTATCATCTATTAGACCAACTGAATAAAACCCCCATGAAGATTTATATTTTAGATCTTTTGCATATGTTTAAAGTCTATAGAACTATTTTGAATGAATTTTTACAACAATCCACTATTCCCCAAGATATTAATCTTTAACATTTCCAAATTCTTATAGGGCATTTGTCTTCATTTTGATAGCTCACACTTGATCAAAAATACATGTCCACTTTTGGTTCGAGCCATAATAACCCCTTGTATATTGAGGTCATCATTGAAAACCATAAGATCAAGTACGTTCTTATAGATAATGGTTTAGGTCTAAACATAATGTCTTTCAAAATGGTATAGATATTAATCTATACTATAAATGACATTAAACCATAGATTATCACCATAAAGGCTTATGATAACATCGAGAGGGAATCTTTTGGTATAACTTATTTTCCAATCATTTTTGGGTATGTGTCCCATCATACATTGTTACATATTATGGATATTGAGTTGCCTTATAACATACTTATTGGTCATCCTTGGATCCATTAATTATATCTCATTCCATCTACCTTTCATTAGTTCCTTAATTTTCCCTACGATGAGATCAAGGTTACTATGCCTATCAATTGATAGCCTTAGTAGTATTGTAAGAATCTAGAGGCTGAGTTCCATAATTATAACTATTATCCATGTTCTGAATTCATTACAAAGAAGAATAAGTAAATAGTTTCACATCTACCAAAATCTAATTAGACCAACCCTAATAACCTTGACTCCACTTCGGTTGATCCATTTCCCATAAATCTTGTAAAATAGGTTGTTATAGAAGACATGGGAATTTCCATGTACTATCTTAAGGATGCCTTCCATATTTCTAAGTTACCAAAGTCACCCAAAACATTTGGTAAACACAAACCTTCCAAACTCCATAATAGACCCAATTTGATCTGTCAATAGAAGAAAGAAACAAAAAAGCCACCTATGGTATTTGTACCTACTACTTAACCAAAATAGGATCGAGAGGATTTCACTAAAGGAGAGTGGTTATATTCTAATGGCATTACTAATTTTTTTAGAATACAAAATATCCTATCCTTAATCAAATCATGGATAATTTTGATTATATAAGAAAAGGCCTTGGCCCATGAGCACAAAGAATCCTCAAACCTTTATCAGTTAGTATACCTAATTTGAATCACAATATTAGATTTATATTACCTAAGGGTGACCTCATGACTTTTGATAGTGATTATTTTAATTCAACTAATGATGAGACTCTTGGTAGTGATGTAGCATACCATTATAGCCATTTTGATGAGCTTACTGACTAGGATTTATTTGATTCAAATACCATTATGAACATAAAACCCCATTGTTCCCTATGCATTTACCATCCCAAACTCATTAATTGTGACCAATAAAATTTGGTCATACACCTTGATGAATTCTAGAATGAAGAATTAGTTGCAGAGTATATGGACCTAAGAGATGGATTTCCCATTGGTAATCATAAGCAAGGATTTGAATTTTATTTGGATCCTTTTGCCTAATTTGGAGAGTAGGCAAACTTTTTTAGTCATAAATAAGATAAAACATCAAGATATTTGGGTGAAAACCTCTTTAAAACACTCATTGGTTAGGGAAATAGTAAAGATAAAGACATGCCCTTAAGTGAAAACCTATTTTAGGTGCTCTTGGATCAGAAATTTTTCTCATCCCCAAAGGACACTCAAGGTCCATCAAGACTTAGTTCCAAGCCATCACTAGTATCACATAAATATAACAATAAGTCTTTGAGCATCTTGCTCTTAACTTTCCTAAGATTTTTGCTAGTTGACCATTATCTGATTTGGTAGATTTAGATTCATCACATTATCTAGAGATTTAAGAGGAACAAAAATAAATTGTAGTAGAACAAGAAGATCATGATCACATATTGCCTACTATTCTTGAATATGGTTTTACACTCCTTGTAGTAAACACTATTTAAGTGAACTTGGGAACATATGAGAATCCCAAAATTATTTACCTTGGAGCTTCCTTTTAGAGGTAAAATCATAGAGAGTGTGAGAGGTGAATTAGTGAGCCTAGATATTTAAATTTAAATTTTAGTCCCTTCATTTATTAAATAATCAAAATATACATACTTGATCAATCAACATTAACAAGAGAGATCATTCATTCAATGCATACACAAGATCAAACACATAACACAATTTCTATGGGAAACCCTCATGGGGAATAAAACCTACTCCAAAGCTTGCAACACATGGACTACTTATCATATAATAAATTATAAACAAGAGATTGTTCAACCCCTTTAGACCATCAAACCTTAATCATATCCTCTTGACGAAAGGCCTTTAGTGAAATACCTATTTCACGATGAGAAAATGCCCCTATGAAAGATCAAACCCTTTAGACCCTCCTTTAAAGTGAATAACTCCACCTCAAAATTTATGTCTTAAGCACTTGATGATGGATCTATTCTTTCTAACCTCTTCACAAACACCCTCTCTATCTCATATAGGCCTCTCACATAGGCATGTCACAATGTCTATCCTTCTTCACTCAAACTATCATCATATGCACACCCATACCTCTTCACATATCCTCAACCTATAATAAAACTATTTGTACATCAAAAATATGACCTACATTTCATACACATAATCCTTAATCTGATCTACACATTAACTCATCAACTGGGCACTCTACCTCTTCTTTATTCCATAATTCTCACATACACTTTGCACTCGTCACTCTAAAAGTCCTCCACAAGTCTAAAAACCATCATATTTAGATTCTCTATATATAGAGATAACATTATTATCAATATCACATTATTTCTTATTGGCCACAACACATGCCTTCAACTTTAAGATATCTAACATGGGTCACACTTAAGCACAACATACTTTCAAATGGGCTTAAGTCACTTTTAGGTCCTATGGAAACCCATTCAGCTCTTTTACACTTATATAATAAAAATAATAACATATGACCATTTCCAAATGCATTGACCCATTTCTCATGACCCCTTTGACATCCTAAAATGATCACAGTTGACAAAACACTCTTATGCTAAAGTAGAATTTGCTCAAAAAACATTTTGTGCACATAGTCACCATGAATGAATACATAGTCTATTTATTAAGCATTTTTAATACTCAATATAGATTTATCAAACCTCAAAAATACACATATATCATCCTTATGTATTCTAAAACACTCTCCAATAGCTAAGACATCATGAAACATCAATACAAGCTCAATTATCCTTCTCAGGTTACTTGCAGAGCATACATGAACGTACAATCAACTTTAAACCTTCATAACTTCGATTTAGATATTTAAATTTATATTTATAGATGAATCTTGGAGTCCTATACAATTTTTATTTTTACTTTATGGTAAAAAATTTCATATATCAAAAGTTAAGGCTTAAAAACTAAATACTAGTCTTTTTTATGTTAAATTCAAATATTTGATTTCAAATGGTCATAGTTAAACATCAAAAACATTGCTTGAATCTCATGTCCTCACATATTTAGATTAAATTCAAATCATTTATCTTCTTTTAAATTTAATTCATAGTATTCCAATTCCCAAATGCTAATCTTCAAATGGTTGACCTCATCTTGTACAATTTGACAACTTTGACTCAACATGCACTATCAATCTTCTATATAGAACTCAATATTTAACAATGATAAATAAATATCACTTTAACCTCTTGACTTTAATTTACATTGTTGATATATATTTTTATGATCACCCACTCATTTTTTATCCTTGTAAGAAGTTTGATCTTTATCTCTACTCATCGTTAAACATTAAACAATTGGCACCATCTCGATGCTTCTTGACATCTTGGAGAAATGCACTATGTCAATAATGCTTGAACTTTACCTTATGTAAAATTTAATATGGGAACCATTGTAATATTTTTTAAGAATCCAACTTTTAACCTCAATAAATTTTACCTCACTCACTCACATGTTCTCAAATTTGGACCATGTGATTTCCTCACATAGGAGAATCCAACCATGTGTCAAACTACTCTTGAAGACTTTGCATGTGAGATATATAATACCATTAGTCTACTCACTAAAAAAAAAATTCCACATAGCCAAAAATGTTAATAATTACCTAGAAGGCTAACTTTTCATATGTATATCTTTTGATGCACTTAAACACATGATCTAAAATTTAGCACAAATCAACTAGGCTCAAAATTGAACAAACCCATATGATCATCTTATTCTAAAACATCAAAATGTGTGAGATATACCATCACCAAATTTATTACTAGGCTCTTTTTTGCCTCATGTAAATTTGGCTATGGGAAAATAACATCAAACTGCTTGGGATCCTAACTTTGCACTTGCATATCTTTTGGTGTGCTTAGGTGCATGACCTAAGATTTAGCACATAAGAACTAGGTACAATAATAAACAAACCCATGTGAAAATTTCCTCTTAAAACCTCCATTCATGTGAATGGTGACATCATCAACATGCTTACTTGGCTCTATTTGAACATAGAAAACACTATCAAAATTCTTGAGATCCCAACTTTATACCCACATATATTTGGCTACGCTTCATCATATGAATTGATATTTAGATCATATCATCCAGGGACTAATGTGATCATAACCATATGAACAACTCCCCCTAACTCATCTACACATGGTAATGGTGACATCGATAAACTGTCTACTCAAATTTTCTACCACTAGACACAAAATGTCTAGAAGAAAATTATGATCGACAAAATGAAAACTGCCCATGCACACAAACACTTAAAGTTTATAAGACATATTAGGGACATATTTCACATGCTCAATACTCCATACTCATCCATAAACATCTCTAACCATGTTAAAACTAAATATCAACCAAGCCTCCTTCAAGCATACCAGGATAAGCACATTGTACACTTTGTCATTATCACTTAGACTATCAAAGAGTTTTATCCACTCACTAAGACACCTCCATTAAATCATTGAAAACACTCCAACAATCTCCCCCTTTATCATTTATGTCAATACCCATTAATATACAACTCACTTTTCTTCTCACTCTTCAAGCACTCTCAAAATAGGAACTTTCTCCCCCTTTGACACAATGAAAAAGTGGGCACCAAGTAATCCTAAGGACCTAAAAAGACTACCAATATGATAGGACCACCTTATAAATATGATACAAGATCCCCCTTACCTTGAGCCTACCCCTTCTTATCTTGACACCTTCCTCTTACTCCATGCCAAGACTATCTTCAACTAAGCACTACAACAAATGAAGTAAGAACACATAAAAGAACTAAAATCTACTATAACTCACCAAGAAACATCTGAGAGGGAATACCCCTAAGATTTATGATCCATTGTACCTTTGAGCATCTTCAAATCTTCACACACCATAAAAACCACCATACAGACTTACTAACCACTTTTTTCAAGCCACCTTAGAGACCACCAACAAAAATTCATGCCACTCATCAATTAGAAAACATGCTCAAAACTAACCTAAGAACTTTCCTTGAAACACACATACCTTTCTCTTTTGTAAAAACTAAACAAAAATCACTCGTCTTCTTACTAGGCTTATTTAGTCTTCTCGTATCCCTACCTAAAACTTTCAAAGCTCATAAATTTAAATAGACTCACATTAAAGACCTAAAACATCATATATGGATCACCCTCACATTCCCCATCAACCATAATAATTTTTATCGCCTAGCTCATCCTTTGTAACATACTTCCTTCAGAAAACTTCTAGCCAATTAGGCCTCCAACTTGATAAAAATTTGAATAGAATGAGAACCACAAACCTTCAAATCTATGTAAATCTTGATTTTACAACCCATTTGGCTCATTCAAATTGTTAATAATCATTAGACCTCAAATCATAAGGCAAACAACTTTTCTAGCAAAGCCTAAAACCCTATAATCTTAAAACAAAGTCAACAAACCTCCTTTTGGTCTATGCCCACCTCTAAAACTTCTTGAACACCTAGAGACAACCATTATACACTTCTAGACCAAGTTTTGAGATTTCACATCTTTGGTAACCCATACATCCTATAACCTATTTAGGACCTCCATACTCTTAAGCACAAACTTGGAAACTTGAGAGCAAACAAAAATCTCCAATTTGACTTGAACAACCCTTAAGGCCACAAAACCACCTAGAACATGCTATAATAAGGTCAATAGACCTTTTTATGCAAAATATCATCTTGAAAAAACATAAATATTCTTTTTCCACTTGAAAACATTCAATCTAACCTTGCAGACTAACCAAATATAGGTATGACATCACTCTGACATCACCATAGCATCTCTTCCATTTAGACATGCATGCTCCAACTAAAACCACTCATATCTAGCCTTTTAGGATCATCTGAATAACACCACAATAACACATAACTCTCCACTTAAAAGGAGTCTCTTAAGAATCATAGATAGAGACATCATTTTCACCATAATGCACTAGAATAAAGTGAAGCCAAGAGTGGCCCACATATCCTCAGTAACTACTGGAATCCTCTTATAGCTATAAGACTTATTGCTCTTGTTCTTCTTCTTCTTAGTATAAATTATGAAAACTAGTTGTTTTTCTATATCACTTTCCTTTTATTTTAAGATATAATTGACAACACATGGAGCAACTATGGAATCTTGACATACCTCTTTATTTGAAGAATTAACCTTGCAATTTTGAACCTCATCACTAGGCATTGACAACTGATGTTCTTTGCATGAAGCTTTCTCAACAATAGAAGTATGTTCACTTGGATCCATACATACTTCATAACTAGCTTAAACTACCACCTTATTATTCTCTTTAAGCTTGGTCTCTTTATTCACAACATGAGCAAAAAATGAGAGCCCTTAGCATTCTTCAACTTTTGAAGCATTCTCCACCAAAGCAAACATATTACTTGAACATGCAAACTCATCATGACTCACCTTTGGTTTCCATAAGCTAACTTTCCTTTTTCCTTTCTCTCTTGGAGCTTGATTGAAATTATTTTGACTTAATGACCTTTTCTTGTAGAATCTAGCAATGTGACCTCTCTGTTCATAATTGTAGCAAACCATACTCTTTGATGGAAACATAGCTTGTCTTACCTTATTCAAAAAATGTTTTTCAAAGTCTCCCACATCATGATATTTGGATCACTCAACCTTGCTCACACCTTTTGACTAATTACCCCCATCATAGTTCCAGGCAAATTCATTTCTAATAGGTCTCTTGCATTCTCTAACCCTATGACTAAATTGATTACATGTGTAATAGTAACCATTGAAACTTGCATACCTCATGGCATTTGGTTGTCTGATCTGATTTTTCTTCATTTTGTCATCACCTTCATTCCTTGTCTGATTTTTTTATATAAAGGCTTATCCACCTTTCTCTCATTTACATTCATGTTAAATTGATAAGCCACTTCAGGCTCTTCATTAAAACCCAATCCAAATATGTCATTAGTTAACTTTTGACTCTTTAAGAGATCATCTAGATCATTAGAACTTTTATCAAACTTGACAAATGAGTTCACCTTGCTTGTAGACTTCTCTAATTCATCTTTTAAAGACATAATATCATAAGCATACCTTGAATATTCATCTTCTTTATCTTTTAGGATTGTGGATAGGATTTGTAATTAATAACTAAGATGCTTGACCATATCTTCATGATCCATGGCATCTTCATTTATTCTTGCCTCAAATACACTAAATTATTCCTCATAGTATTTGAGTTGAGACTTCATCTTCTTTTCAATCTTCAATTCTTCAAGAGTACTTATCAATGCAATCTCATAGTCCACCTCACCTTCATCATCATTGGAATCACTACAAGTAGACTCATTATGATGTGAATAACTACCTTCCTCAACCACGACCAAGGATTCATCTTTAGTAGGACCATCATCTTCATGATCATACTTTGAGTCATTAACTTTACTCTCATCTGATGAGATGTAATCTTTTTTGGTGTAGAGACTTTTCTCATCCTTGAAGTATTTCTTCTTTTTTTACAAATCTGCTAAATCCCTTTTTGCTTTTATCAAGCCTAAATTATCTTTTTCCATCATCATGACCTTTATCATGTTATTCATCATCATCTTTTTTATACTTATGAGGGTATTTAGTATCAAAATGTCCTACCTCTCCACAATTGAAGCATTTGAGGGGTAGTTTACCCTTATACTTTTCTGAGACCTATGATGATCTTCACAATCTCATCAACTCTCTAAAGAAAGGATACCACATAATCTTCTTCCTTCATCTTCAGAATTTCAAATTATCTTTTGTGAATTTTTAAGTTAGTAAGTTTGACATTTGAATATCCTTCATAAATTATATATAATTTGTCCCATATCTCTTTAGTAAATTTACAATGGATTACTCTGGTGTATTCAATCCCAGAATGACCACAAGTGATAGCATTCATTACCTTAGAATTGTTCTCAAGCAACTTATTTTTTACAACACTAGATGGAGGAGTAGTAGGAGAAATAAAACCATCCATAACAAATTACCATACATCAAACCCTAGGGACATAATGTATGTCCTAATCCTTGCACTCCAAAAAGCATAACTGGATCCACTGAACATTAGTGCTTTCTTAGTAGAGAAACCTCCTTGATGACTACTCATATTATACCTTGGATCACCTTCAAGATGTTAAGCCTTTACCAAAGGACCTACTCTGATACAATTGTTAAAGGTACAATCATTAAGGTGGGGGGTGAATTAGTGAGCCCAGATATTTCAATTTTAGTCCTTTCAAACTATTAAATAATCATCATATACCAACTTTATCAAGAAACATTAACAAGAGATCTCATTCATTCAATACATATACAAGATCAAACACATAACACATAGTTCCTATGGGAAACCCTCATGAGGAATAAAACCTACTCTCAATCCTAAAATGTATGGATTACTTGTCATATAATAAATTACAAATAAGAGACTGGTCAACTCCTTTAGACCAAAAAACCTTGATCATATCCTCCTGACTAAAGGCCTTTAGTGAAACACCTATTTCACAAAGAACAACTACCCCTAAGGAAGATCAAGTTTTTTAGACCCTCCTTTGAAGTTAACACCTCTACCTCAGAATTGATATATTCAACACTTGATGATATATCTCTAATTTCTAACCTTTGCATAAACACCCTCTATCTCATATAGGCCTCTCACATAGGCATGTCACAATCTCTATCCTTCTTCACTCAAACTATCCTCATATGCACACTCAGACCTCTTTGCATATCTTCAACCTATAAGAGAATTATTTTGACATCAAAAATATTACCTATAGGTCATAAACATATTCCTCAATATTCTCCACACATTAAATCATCAACTGGGCACTCTACCTCTTTTTTGTTCTAGAATTCTCACATATACCTTGCACTCATCACTCCAAAAGTCTTCCACAAGTCTATAAACCATCATATTTATTTTCACTATATATATATATAACATGATTATCAAGATAAAAATATTTCCTATCATCCATAACACATGTCTTCACCCTTAAGGCATTTAACATGGGTCACACTTGAGCACAACATACTGTCAAATATGCCTAAGTCACTTTTAGGTCCTATGGAGACCCATTCAACTCTTTGATAATTATTTGAGAAAACTAATAATATATTACCATTTCCAAATTCATGGACCCATTCCACATGATCCCTTTGACATCCTCAAATGATCACAATCACCAAAACACTCTTCTACTAGAGCATAATTTGCTCAAATAACGTTCTATACACATAGTCACCATAAATAAATACACGATCAACTTCTTAAGTATTATTCATACTCAATATATATTTATCACACATCAAAAATCCACACAGATCATCCTCATGGATTCTAAAACACTCTTGAATAGTTAATACATCATGAAACATTGAAACAACATCAATACAAGCTCAATTACCCTTATTGGGTTAGTTACAGAACATACACAAATGCATAGTCATATTTGAACCTTCATAAATTTGATTGTACACACTTTTAGATATTCTATGTGCCTTATATTCCTCTACAAATTTTATTTTTACTACATGATCAAATTATACATAGATCAAAAGTTATGGCTCGAAAACTAGACATTAGTCTTTCCTTTGTTAATTCAAATATTTGAATTCCAACAGTCACAATTAAACATCAAACATATTTATTTCATCTCATGTCCTCACACATTTAGATTAAATTGGCACCATTGATATTCTTTAAACTTTAATGAATAGTGCACCAATGCCCAAATATTAATCTTTGAATAGTTGACCTCATCTCATTCAATCTGGTAACTTTGACTCAACCTACACCATCAATCTTTTGTATGTAGACCAGTCTTTAATAATGCTTAATAGCTATAACTTTGACCTCTTTATTTTAATGTGTATTATTTATATCTATCTATACAATCACCCATTCACCATTAACTCTTAGAAGAAGCTTGATCTTTATCTTTGCTTAACATTAAACATTAAACACTTGGCACCATCTCACTGCTTCCTAACATCTTGGAGCAATGTGCTCCATCGATGATGCTCAAAATTTACCTTTTGAAAAATTTACTAAGTATGGAAACCATTTCAATCTTGTCTAAGAATCCAACTTTTAACCTCAATAACTTTTACCTTGCTCACTCACATGTTCTCAAATTTGGACCATATGATCTCCTCACATACAAAAATCCAACCATGTGTCAAACTGATCTTGAATCCTTCACATGTGTGAAATATAATGTGTTTAATCTTCTCACTTAAATTTTTCTACCACAGAGGCAACAATGTCAAGAATTTCCTAGAAGGCTAACTTTACATGTGCATATCTTTTGATGTGCTTCAGTGCATGATCTAAAATTTAGTAAAAATCAACTAGGCTCAAAATTAAGCAAACCATATGTTCATCTTGTTATAAAACATCCACATGTGTGAGATATTCCATCACCAAAATACTTACTCAAATCTTTCTTTCCTCATGAAAATTTGGCTAAGTATGGGAAAACAATGTCAAACTACCTAGGAACCCAACTTTACACTTACATATCTTTTGATCCACTTAGGTACACGACCTAAGATTTAATGCATAAAATCTAGGCACAGTACTAAAAAATCCCATGTGACCATTTCCTCTTAAAGCCTCCATGCATGAAAATTCTGACATCATCAACATGCTTGATTATATTTGAACATAGAAAACATTGTCAAAATGCCTGAGAGCCCAACTTTGCACCCACGTATCTTTGACTACACTTCATCGCATGACTTGAGACTTAGAACATAGTAACAAGGTAATTATTTTATCACAACCATATGACTAAATCCCCCTAGATAATCCACATGTGGCAATGGTGATGTTATCAAACTACTTACTCAGACTTTCGACCACTAGACCCAAAATGTCTAGAAGAAAATAATGATCAACGAAATGAAAACCACCCATACACACAAGCACTCAAAGATTATAAAACATATTGAAGACCTCTTGCACATTCTCAATACTCCATACTCATCCCTAAATATCTCTAACCATGCCAAAACTAAAGATCAACCAAGCCTCCTTCAAGCATACTAGGACAAGCACATTGCACAATTTATCATTATCACTTAGACTATCAAGGCACTTTATCCACTCACTAGGATACCTCTGTGACATCACCACAACATCATTCAAAATACTCTAACACTTCCCTTATAGAAGTAGAATGAGAACACATTATATCTATTTTTATGGATTTCTTTGATATTTTTGCATGGGCATATTCAAACATGCTAGGCTTAGACCTTAATTTGGCTATGCATCAACTTGTACATCTACATGCAAGCCAATCAAATAAAAATTGAAGAAGATGCATCCACACATAATTTTATTAGTAATTTTTGAATTGGATAAAGTATTAGGAGTAGGCTTCATTAGACCACTAAATTATTTTGAATGGATATCAAACATAGTTCTAACCAACAAAAATCCATAGGATATACATCTTTATATAGATTTTAGAGATATCAATAAATCATATCCCAAAGATGTTTTTTCTTTAGCCAACATTAACATGATTATTGATTCTACTGCTAGGTATAATATACTATCCCTTATGGATGGATTTTTTGGATATAATCAAATTAAGATAGCCTAAGAAGATCAACACAAAATTGTGTTCACCACCCCATGGGGAACATTTTGTTATCAAGTCATGCCATTTGGCTTGAATAACACTACAACCACTTATCAGTGTTCTATGATTATCATCTTCCATGACATGATGCATGGTATTATTTTAGACTATGTTTATGACATCCTAGCTAAATCAATAACACGTGTTGGACATCTTGATGTTTTATTAAGAATATTCGAGAGACTTTGTGAATATAAAGTTTGCCTAAATCCTAATAAGTGCATCTTTGGCATCACTTCAAGAAAATTTATAAGGCTTATTATATCATAAATAGGGATCAAATTTGACCTTACTAAGGTTAATACTATTATTGAAATGCCTCCACCTTTGAATCTTACATAGCTCCAAAGCTTGTAAGGAAAGATTCAATTTATTCATAGGTTCATTTCTCAATTAGTAGATAAGTGACACCCATTTACAATCTCTTTAATAAAGGTCACATTTAAATGGGACAAAGAGTGTCAATTATCATTTTAAAATTTCATTACATATTTGGCTAACCCACCAGTTTTGAGACTGCCAACACTTGGACAACCATTGCTTCATTACATTTTAGTAACTAATAATGCATTGAGGGCACTTTTGGCCCAACATGATGATAAAGGTAAATAACATGTTATTTATTATTTAATCTACACACTGGTGGCTTATGAACATAATTATATGCCTATTGAGAAGGTGTGTTTAGCTATGGTGTTCACTTCCCAAAAATTGTGACATTATATGCTAAACAACAAAATAATTGTTATTGCTAAAGTGGATCCTCTCAAATTTTTGTTATCTAAAGTAGCTCTCATAGGTTGTATGGCCAAATGGGTCATCCTCCTAAATTAATTTGATATTGAGTATCAAAACCAAAATGCTATCAAGGGGTAGGTTATTATTGATCAACTTGTAGAGGCCCCTATTATAGACACTCAACCACTCAAATTCAACTTTCTAGATGATTCTATCATGACAGTGGAAGAAGTACAAAATGAACCTAAATAGTGGAAACTTTATTTTGATGGTTATTTCACTTCTTATGGATTTATAATTGACATATTGTTGATTACACTATAAGGGGATCTGATTCCTAATGCATTTCATATTAATTTTCATTGTACCAACAATATGGCTGAGTATGAGGCACTTGTTTCAGGACTTCATCTTACATTACAGTGGGACATATATCAATTAATGGTCTATGGTAATTCACAATTAATTATTAATCATACCACTGATCAAGTATCAAACTAGAGATGACAAGCTTGTAACCTATAAGTAAATCATGGATAATCTCAAAGCTCATTTTAAATCTCTACAATATGAACAAGTACCAAGGGCCAATAATAGTTCTATCAATGCAATGGCAACAATTATATCCATGATATAGATTGAAATAAATGCTAAAGTTTATAATTTTCTCATTGAAAATATTATACAACTTATGCATGTCTTTCTAGATTTAGAAAGGGTATGTGTCATACTAGTCCCAATCCCCCACCTAAACTTCCCTGGTTCCAAGATTTTTATAATTATTTCCATGATCATGTTTTTGTACCTAACCTTTGTAATAACCATCAAAATATTTTCCTACATTGTATAACCCATTATACTCTCCTTGAAAACATGCTTTATCACAAAGTCTATGATGGAATGTTACTTTGTTGTTTATCTTTAGGAGAATCCAAGTTAGCACTTAAGGAAGTTTGTGAAGGAATGTGTGGGGCCCACACCAATGGTGTATTTTTAACTAAAATATCCTCAAAATAGATTAATATTGGCCAAAAATGGAGATAGATGCTTTTAATTATGAAGGATGTGTGTTCCTTATCAATAATATGGAAATCTGATACACACACCTTCATTACCACTATAGTTGATCACTACACCATCGTCATTTTCTACTTGGGGCCTCAATCTCATTAGAAAAATAAACCCAACATCTTTACATGGACATAAACAAATTTTAACTACTATCAAGTATTTTACTAAGTGGATTGAGGCCATTCTTCTCACTTGCATCACCAGTAGGAAAATTTTCAAGTTTATACATTACCATATCATATATTGATATGGTATTCTAGCTTGTATTATATCCAATAATGGCAGATCATTTGTAAAGAGATATATTAAATACCTTTGTGAAAAATTCAAAATCAATTACAAGAAATCCACACCATATAAGTCACAAGGCAATGGATAAGCTAAGGCATCAAATTAAACCATTGTGGCCATATGGAAGAAGATTTTCAATGACACTGGTTGTAATTGACACTTATAATTTTTTCCTACCCTTTGGACTTATCATACAAGTCATTAAACCCCCATAGGAGCCACACCATACTCCCTTATTTATGGCACAAAAATTATTATCTCAATTGATATCGAGATGCCTTTATTGTGAGTTTATTTAGATAATATTGAAGATGACAAGGATTATAGAGTCTCAAAGTTGTAAGAGCTATAACTCCTTGATAGCAAGGATTTTTCTATCATAGAAAAATTTCAAGCCTATCAGAATATATTATGGAGAAGATACAATATGTGCATTATTCTCCCTCAAGAGTTTGAGATTGGTGATTTTAACCTGAAAGAGAACCAGAAGAACACAAATGTTGAATGCAAGAAAAAGGTTAAGTTACATCCCAATTGGCTTGGAAATTATGTGATCACAAGAAATTATGGATCGGGAGCATATCAATTAGATACTCTAGGCAGTGAATAACTTTCAGATCCCATGAACATTATGCATCTTAAGTGGTTATACACTTGATAACTTTGAACCATTGTCTATAAGACCCCTTAATTAGGGGCAACTTATGCTAAAGTTATTTTATCCTACCATTATATCTTGGACCATCCCATGATGGACTATATTATATGTGTTTTGACCTACCTTGAACCATTTTTACAAGAACCATATTATTTTTATGACTCTGGACAATTAAAGCTTTAGACTGTTGGCACTCTAGATCATTTATATCCTAATTTAACTCATTTTATCCCACCCTGTACTATCTTATTTTGGACCATATTCATTCTAGACCCTTTTTTTTAGAACATAAATGTTGAACATAAGAAAAAAGATAAGCTCCAATCCAATTGGCTTGGACCTTATGTGATCACATAAAATTATGGATTAGGATCATATCAGTTGGCTACTCTAGGTGGTGAATAACTTCCAAAGCCCATGAACATTGTGCATCTCAAGTGGTTCTACACTTGACAGCATCGAACCATTATCTACAAGACCCCTTACTTGGGGGTAACTTGTGCTAAAGTTATTTTATCCTACCATTATATCTTGGACCATCCCATGATGGATCATATTCTTTATGTTTTGACCTATCCTAGACCATTCGTATGAGAACCATATTATTTTTATGACTCTAAACAATTGAATCTTTAGACCATTGGCACTCTAGATCATTTATATCCCAACTTGACACATTTTATCCCACCTTGTACTATCTTCTTTTGGACCATATTCATTCTGGACCATTATTTTTAAAACCATATTCTTTTTATATCCTGGGCCATTTTAACCTAGACATATTTTATCCCTTGACCAATTATGATCCTGATTATGACTCATAGGCATTTTGAACACATTCAACACTAGTTCTATAAAATAATTTATCATGGATAGTATTTTATAGCTTCTTCTACAGACAAGTGAATGCGGATACATCTTTAGCTTAGGATCTTTGCCTATTGGATGGTTCTTTAGATTTATCTAATGTTGCATATTTTTCTATTATTATGTTGTTATTGTTTGGTATACATTGTTTCCTTAGTAGGATCTCACTTTTGTTGATTTATGAGCATAAAACATTGCAATCGAATTATCTATTGTTTGAGATCTTACGTGTGAATGTGCATCTCCTTATCTAGGTAGTTCCCTAGACTTTTTCTTAATATTTCCCTTATATTTCTTATCCCAAAAACATAAAAACATTATAAAATGATTAATAAAAAGAACAAAAATATTATCTTGCACTTTTGTTTGTTTTGATCTCCATGCTCTTGCCATTTTACAAGCCCTGATTTGTATGCTCTCACTATTTTATGAGCCCATTTTCCTTTTTTCCTCTACAAAATCAATCATGTTTTCTTATCATCACTTTTATTTCTATCCCATTTCTTGGGAGAGCTAAATTTGGCCTAATTCTATCCCATTTCCTGAGAGAACTACATTTGGCTTAAAGTTCATATTAGACCTTATGTTCGTGGAACTATATAGGCAGTGTCCACTTGTCTTGTATAGCTGGAGTTGACTTAGCTACCCCCTTCCTTTTCTTCTGTTCTCCATTTTATTTTGCATTCTTTTTTATTTTTATGTTGTTGTAGAAAGTAATGCCTCTACTACACATACCTAAATAGTTATTTTCTAACCGCATTAACATTGTGACTAACTACTTGTTTGTGTGTGTTGATTTGATTTTTTTTGGTGTTTTATTATGCTTTCTTGTCTCTTCATTTTATTCTTTTATGTTCCTTTGTTGTTACCTCTTGGTATTTTGTGTTCTTGTTTGGTCTTGTTCTTTTGTTTTTTTTCTAAGAACTCCTTGATAGTACACATGGAGCTTGATTACTCATATCTTGCTTCATGTTTTTTATTAATTTGTTCTTACTTTATTTTTTTGTACACTCTTGTTTCCTGCTTAAATCTTGCATGTCCATATCTTAGTTTTAAGTGAGGTTACATTTGTGTATTATTTTTCTGTTTGTTTTTGTTTTTATTTTTGTTTTTGTTTTTGTTTTTGTTTTTGTTTTTGTTTTTGCTTTTGTTTTTGTTTTTGTTTTTGTTTTTGTTTTTGTTTTTGTTTTTGTTTTTGTTTAAATGTAAATATTTTTAACTTTGGTATTGGTAATTCTTATCATTATCCTTCATTATAAATATTCACATTTAAACCAGCTCAACTCAATTGAAATTCAATGTCATTATAGGTTACTCATATTTATGATGCATAATTTCATTTTGTTATAGCAAGCACTATGTGATTTGGATCCAATTATCAAAATCAATATAGCTTTGATGATCATCTCTCAAGTGCACCAATGAAATTAGGTACCAATGGTCTTGTACCTGACTCTATGCAAGATGTGCATCTCTGGGCATATATTATGAGACTAATTAAATAACAGTCCATGTTATTCTCTTCTTCATTTTTCATTCTATTTTCTCCCACTTTTGGGTGAACTAAATTGGCTTGAGGTCCATCTTGACTATGTAGGTATTGCTTAGATACATGACATATCTGAGGTTATTTCATCCACCCTCTTTATTCTATTCATCTCTTTCATCACTTTGTGCATCCTCATATGCCTAGTTTCTTATGACTATTTTAGTACTTAGGCCATCATATCCATGTTTTCACCTGCTCATATTTAATCTATTTAATAGGTTATATCATTGAGATTGCTTACCACTTTGATCTATTAGGGCACAACATTTGAACCAGTCACAAATCTAAATTAACCTTACGGGGGCAAAATTATTTATCAGTGATCAAAATCAGCCCTACTAGGGTAAAATTATTTTATCAACTAGTCAAATCTGCTCTACTATGGCACATTATTATTTCCTTAACTATAGTAACATTCTCATGTTTATTCTAATTCTAATCTCTATAAACTTCTACCCTCATTTTGACAATGTTTTAGTATGCAATATATCTCAGGATTGATTAGTTTCTAAACACGTAGCTTACACCCTAGCTTTGGGTGTGTTCAAAATGTGTTGCTTATATTTTTATATTGTATCCTTTCTCATTCCCGCATTCTTAGGGACCATTATATTCTAATTATATTTTAATCATTGATAATCAATGTGTTCAATCATTAGCTCATTTGGATGTAGTTTATCCCATGGGTTAATCTCACTTTCTCTCTCTTTCGAGAGTCCATCCTTCTCTTTCATCCTTGTATGTCCTCTTGAGGGGGCATCATGGGTCATTTCCTTCCAACTTCTTCTTAACAACTCTTTTATTTGAAAATATGTTTCTTTACTTGAATGTCTCACCATGCCTTCTCAAATAGGGGGAAAATGTAGACATCCAATTCCTAACACCATTGTGTTGAAATTGTCAATCTTACTTAAAATTTGTGAAAATGTGTGCACAATTTGGTCTAAAATCACTTAAACACATTAAATGGTTCAATATTGTCATATATAAATATTTATTTAGTCTAATGTATCCCTAAATGGGGCAATGCATTTTATATAATTATTAACTTTTCTCAAATCATTTTGAGTCAAAATGATGAAAACACATTTTGGTGCTTTGGATTGCTCTTTTCTTCTAATTTAAAAGTGCACAACATGTCCATGTGTTATTTTGTGTCAACTCTTGAATGGGGTGTTGGTCCATACATAATTAACATCACCTTTTATTTCCTCTCTAGTCAAATTATGACCCAATAATATGACATTCTAACCAGTTTGATTAATAGTGTGCAACCAACTTCTAAAGAATTGCATCAAATTTGATTAAATCTCACTTAGGAAAATTAATCCAAATCAAGTACTTAAGTGGAAAATCATGGAATATATTTAATATCCTTTAGTTAGAAATTGATTCTTATTATTTGCGTCATTAAATGACATCATTTGTAGGGTGGCATCCATAATCCATAAATGCAACAAATATCAAGTTTAAGGCCTCCTATGACTCTTTAATTCCCCTTCCTTCCAAATATTTATGAGGTTATTTATGATTTAAGCCTATAAAATTGAATGGATTCTTTTCCACACATCTTGATCTTAATATGGATGGTCATGGTTCATTTTGATAAATTCCAAAAACCTATAAATAGGAGGGCCAAGACTACCATTTTTAAACTTAATTTGTGTAAAATTATTGTGTAGAATTCTCTTCAGAACCTTTCTTTATGTAGTGCTATTATTCTTAATTTTTAATAGGATAGCTTCATTTGTAGGCATAAATTTGATTTCATATCATGAGCCTATTTTTATTGATGCATAAGGGATGATGGAGGAGCTTTGCCTTGCATCATTGATGAAAACTTGAGCACCAAATCAAGAGAAAATCCATGTTTTGAGATGCATTTGGATAATGAGATGCTCTTAGGAAGGTATTGTGTATATTTTATTTCATTATCTCTTAATTATCATTTGCCAAACCCCATCGAAGGAGTTGCCTTGGCTAGTTATGTTCTTATGCATTTTTTTAATTTTATTGACTAATGATTACTCTAACCATGTTTGGATTCCATCTCTATAATGGGATCATGTGGTGGATTTTGGTGGTTCACTCATCTAGAATTTTCATAAAATAAAACCCTACTAACATCACTCCTAGGTTGACAGGATGATGCCATGTATCATGTTATTATTGATCCATTTTCCTAAAGGACTTATCAATTCTTTGAAGTGTTTTGATTATAATTGGTTTAAAATATTAAGATATGCATCATGATCCTAGCATTCTGCTTTCCAAGAGCTTACATATAGTTGAATGTTGGTGTGTTAGGCTTTGGATGAGTAAGCAAGCACCACATGGAAAAATTGGATGAAATGGAAGGTGAATTACCATAAAATAAAAAATTTCCAAGTATACGATAGCCTACACAAGATAGAAATAATAAAAATAAAAAACTTGGCATAAACATGTCAGTTTATTAGTCAAACAATGACAATCCAATATACAATCCTTATTCTTATCTTATGGGCATATACCCATTCTACACAAGATTGAAATATCAATTTTCATCATCATGCATATAAATTTTAGGTCTAATGATGTCACAGTACCATTGTAAGGTTTTATGTTACATTATTACATCCAATAATCCACTAAATAATCCTCCAAGATTGTGTTATAAAATATTGGTTAGAATGTGTAAGTTCATATTATTCTTATCTTATTAAAAATGAACATGTTCCCATTCTACACAAGATTAGAACACTATCAATTGTCAACATTTTTATCTTATGTAGAATGAGATCAATTGATAAAATTCTTATAAATGTCTAGTGGAAAATTTGGCACAAGCCCATTCTAAACAAGATATAAAATATCATCTATATTTAATTGCAATTCATTTTTAAGATCAAATACATTAATACAAACTTAATATCACTAGACACATGTCATACTCATGAATATACATTACATGTCTAATTATTTATGGGATACTGATAGGTACAATTAGTTATATCATAGATGGTTATGTATATGTCTGATGCTATGGTACCATTATAAGGTTCCTCAATATACTATTATATTTAGTTCTCCACTGAAGAATCTCCCAAAGCTTTTGTTACAAAATATTTGTTAGAAAGTGAATGTTCATATTATTATTATGTTTTTTAGAATGGGCATGTGCCCATTCTACAAAAATATTAGAATACTTTCAACTATATACTAGTAGTACTCCAATTTAGAATCCACCCAAGGTTGTGTTACAAATTATTGGTTAGAAAGTGAATGTTCATGTTATTATTATCTTGTTCAGAATGGGCATGTGCCCATCTACATAATATTAGAATATTATCAACTACCAAAAATATATATCTTGTGTAGAATGGGAATAATTGATAAAATTCTTAATGTCTTATGTAAAATTAGACATAAGCCCATTCTAATCAAGATATAAAAAATCATCTCCATTCTATTAAAATGTATTGTTAAGACCATGTACAATAATACAAATTTAATATCAATAAATACATGTCATACTCATACACATATATTTTAGGTCTAATTCTTTGTGGCATGTCATTAGGTACAATCAATTATACAATGAATAATATATGTAACTATCTGATGTCGCAATATCATCACAAGGTTATGTGGTATACTATTATGTCCAATACTCCACTAAAGAATCTTACCAATCTTGTGTTACATAATATTGGTTAGAAAGTGGATATTCATATTATAATTATCCTATTCAAGATGGTAATGTTCCCATTATACATAAATATTAGAATGATTTAAACTACATACTGACAATACTTCACTGAAGAATCCCCCAATCTTGTGTTATAGAATATTGGTTAGAAAGTGGATGTTCATATTATTATTATAGTATTTAGAATGGAAATGTGCCCATTATACACAAGATTGGAATACTATCAACTACCACAAATATTTATCTTATGCAGAAAGTGATTAATTGATAAAATTCTTAGTGTCTTGTGTAAAAGTATGCACAAGCTCATTCTGAACAAGATATAAAATATGATTTCCATTTTATTACATTTCATTATTCAGACCACATATAATAATACTAATATAATATCAACACAGACTTTTTATCCTTGTACATATATATTTCATGTATAATTCTTCATGTCATGCTGATAGGTACAATTGATTATAATGAAAATGACATATATAACTATATGATGTCATAGTACCACCTCAAGGTTCTGTAGTATACTATTATGTCTAATACTCCACTAAATAATACCCCAAACTTGTGTTACAAAAAATTAGTTAGAAGATGGATTTTCATATTATTCTTATCTTGTTCAGAATAATCATGTGCCCATTCTACATAAAGATTAGAATAATTTCAATTGTATACTGGCAACACTCCACTGAATAATCCCCCCAAATTTGTGCTACATAATATTGGTTAGAAAGTGGATATGATATTATTCTTATCTTGTTTAGAATGGGTATGTACCCATTCTTCACAAAATTTGAATACTATCAACTACCAATAATCTTTATCTTATGTATATTGAGATTAATTTATAAAGTTCTTAATGTCTTGTGTAAAAGTAGGCACATGCCCATTATGATCAAGAGATAAAAAATCATCTCGATTTTATTACAATGCATTGTTAAGACCACATAAAATAATACAAATCTAAAATCAATAGAGACAATTTATCCTCATTCATATACATTTTAGGTCTATTTTTTGTAGCATGCCACTAGGTATAATCAATTATACCATGAATGGCATATGTAGCTATTTGATGTCATGGTACCATCACAAGGTTCCATTGTATACTATTATGTCTAGTTCTCCATTGAAGAATCCTTCCAAGCTTTGGTTATATAATATTAGTTAAAAAGTGGATGTTCATATTATATTATCTTATTTAAAATGGGCATGTGCCTATTCTACACAAAAATTAGAATACTTTCAATTGCATATTGGCAGTGCTTCACTGAAGAATCCCCCAAAGCTTGTGTTATAGAATATTGGTTAAAAAGTAGCTATTCATATTATTATTATCCCATTCAAAATAGGCATGTGCTCATTCTACATAAGATTAGAATATTATCAACTGCCAAAAATATTTATCTTCTGTAAAATGAGATTAATTGATAAAATTATTAATGTCTTGTGTAAAAGCAAGCACAAGCCCATTCTGATAAAGATATAAAAAATCATATCCATTTTATTTTAATGCATTATTAAGACCACAAATGATAATACAAATTTAATATTAATAGATATATGTCATCCTCATACATATACATTTTAGGTGTAATTCTGTGTGGCATTTTTCTAGGTACATTCGATTATACTATGAATGGAATATGTAGTTATCTGATGTCACAATATTGTTGAAAGGTTTTGTTGTGTTCTATTATGTCTAGTACTTCACTAAAGAATCCCCCCAAACTTATGTTAAAAAATATTGGTTAGAAAGTGGATGTTCATATTATTATTATCTTGTTTAGAATAGACATGTGCCAACTCTACACAAAAATTAGAATACTTTCAACTCCATAGTGGTAGTACTCCATTGAAGAATTCCCCAAAGCTTGTGTTATACAATATTTATTAGAAAGTGGATGTTCATATTATTCTTATCTTGTTCATAATAGGTATGTGTCCATTCTACATAATATTGGAATACTATAAATTCTCAAAAATATTTATCTTCTGTATAATGGAATTAATTGATAAAAATCTTAATGTCTTGTGAAAAATTAGGCATAATCTCATTTTGATAGAGATATAAAAAATCATATCTATTTTATTATAATACATTATTAAGACCACATAAAATAATACAAATTTAATATTAATAGAGACATGTCATCCTCATGCATATACATTTTGAGTCTAATTATATGTGGCATGTCACTAGGTACATTAGATTATACTATGAATGGCATATGTAGTTGCCTAATGTTGTAGTATCATTGCAAGGTCCCACAATATACTATTATGTCTGGTACTCCACTGAAGAATATCCCCAAATTTATATGATATAATATTAGATATAAAATAGATGTTCATATTATTCTTATCTTTTTTAGAATGGGCATATTCCCATTATACACAATATTGGAATATATCAACTACCAAAAATATGTATCTTGTTTAGAATGAGATTAATTGATTAAATTCTTAATATTTTTTCAAAATCAAGCACAAGCCCATTTTGATCAAGATGTAAAATATCAACTCTATTTTATTAAAATGCATTGTTAAGACCACATACAATAATACAAATTTAATATCAAACAAACACATCTCATCCTCATGCATATACATTTCAAGATTGATTATCCATGGGATACTACTAAGTACAAACAATTATACTACTAATAAAATATGTAGCTATCTAATGTCGTAACAATATCGTAAGGTTTAGTGGTATAGTATTATGTCTGGTACTTGACTAAGGAATTCCTTCAAGCTTGTGCTACATAATATTGATTAGAAAGTGATGTTCATATTATTATTATCTTGTTTAAAATGGGCATGTGCCTATTCTACAAGAGATTGGAATTATGACACTTGTCAATATTTTTTATCTTGTTTAGAATGGGATCAATTGATAAAAATATTATTAAT
This sequence comes from Torreya grandis, assembly GCA_037957365.1. Classification (NCBI taxonomy): domain Eukaryota; kingdom Viridiplantae; phylum Streptophyta; class Pinopsida; order Cupressales; family Taxaceae; genus Torreya; species Torreya grandis. Next base: position 1,220,455 of record JARHVA010004624.1, read on the forward strand.
GTCTTGTGTAAAAGCATGCACAAGCCCATTTTGGACAAGATATAAAATATCATCTACATTCTATTACAATTCATTATTAAGACCACATACAATAATACTAATCTAATATCAACAGATAATTTTCATCCTCGTGGATATATATTTTAGGTCTAATTCTCCATGACATGTCAATAGGTACAACTATTTATACTGTGAATGGCATATGTAATTGTTTGATCCCTTGGTACCATCTCAAGGTTTCATAGTATACTATTATGTCTAATACTCTATTGAATAATCCCATAAACTTGTGTTATAGAATATTTGTTCAAATGTGCATTTTCATATTATTATTATCTTATTCAGAATAAACATGTTCTCATTCTACATAAATATTATAATAATTTCAATTGTATACTAGCAGCACTCTACTGATTAGTCCTCATAAGCTTGTGTTTAGAATATTGGTTAGAAAGTGAATGTTCATATTATTCTTATCTTTTTTATAAGGAGCATGTACCCATTCTACACAAGATTGAAATAATATCTACTACTAAAAATATTTATCTTATGTAGAATGGGATTAATTAATAAAACTCTTATTATCTTGTGTAAAAGCATGCATATGCCCATTCTGATCAAGATATAAAAAATTATGTTACAACCCCTCAAGTTGCACTTAGAATAATATAGTAAAATTTATTTTTAAAATAATTAACTTAACATCTAGTCCACAGAGTTAAACAATACAACATATCTAAACTAAAATTACTTCAAATTCAAATACAAGATGCAATATAATATATCACAACATCAAGGAAAACAAATGCAGTAGGACATAGCTAAATTTGGTCCAATAATATAATAACTATTTTTAAATAAATGTAAATGAAGTAAAACTACTTTGCTTTAGCCTTCAACCTTACATAATAAATAGACACTAGTCCTCTAGAGCTCATGTTGCACCAACTCATATATCACTGATAATCTCTAGTGTGGTCTCCAAATAAGTATTAATCTTGTGGGGAGAACGATCATCATTCAATCATTTTTTTACACCAACCATGGACCAATGATCCCCCATTCAATCCCCTATCAGGAGATGGCCATCTCTTCATGGATGGGTAGATAGAATGGTGAGAGAATCCAGATAATAAGTTAGTACCCAAGTGTGTATGTTTTCTAAAACTAAACATGCAGTGTATCATAGAAAACTTATTTTATTACAAGATATCACATTGACATGAAAATCATACATACCAAGGATAATGTCTCACTATACATGATTTAACCAAAAGATTCATACTAAGAACATTCTCTTAACAAACATGTCACACCACATGTTAAACATAGGAGTAAGCAAAGTATATTTTTATTCCAACCATGCATGAATGAATCATACATTAAAATCAATCCCAAAATAGAAATAATGATCACTATTTTTACCACTTGTGTAAGACACATATTAAATTATAGATTCCAACTAATACAATTAGTTATATATGAATACACCCTCATGATATCCCATTTTATCATATTTTGGTGTTCTAAGGCATAACTACTATTTTACCCACAATCAGTCATACAAATAAGTCATAAAAACATGTAAACATATGCTAAAAAATACATATAACAAAGTAAGTCAAACAAATACATATAAGTCTATACTAATGTTTGTTTACATTCTAAATATTGTATGCACACTCAATTGATATCCTAATAAATGTTACAATACATCCTATTCAAGTGACAACCAACACACGTATATATTATGTAGGTGTGGGTCAAGATATATCAAGTATAGTATGTACCATTTGGGTACTTTGTATACTATAAACTCTATGACATCCCATAATATCATAGGTAATTGTGCTTGATCACCCTACTCATATATGAACAAACAATCATACTCTATGATTATTAAACAAGAAGGTACATGATTATACTACATAATAAAAATCAGATGAAAACATATCTCTAGGCACACATCATGAGGTATCATTTTACTCTATAAATGTATAATCATTTGCACATATTGATATTCTCTTATAAACTATGATGCACACAAGCTTTCATCTATACATGACCCTACAAATTTGACTTCAATAACATTTGCCTAACACTCCACTTGATTGGATTAACTATATCCATCAATAGCATAAATAATCCCCAAGTATGTTATTGTTATGTATATAATAGATATATAGTCCATACTCAATCATACCATCCAGGTATACTAAACAAAAGACCATAATTACATACATATTATATCATATATAAATAAGTACAATTTTGAAAAGATCATACCAACTAAATATGATAATAAAATATCTTTAATTACTTATTTATAATAGGTATATAAAGCATAGTCCAACTTGTTCATACCAACTGAGCATTCTAAACAAAAGGACCTAACATACTATTCATTCATAACTGAATTTGGTTCTAAACACCATCAAACTTATATAGGTTATAATAAACAATATTTCTTGGTTTATAAATACAACTGAGTTTAAATAGGTAACCACCAAGTAAAAGATTAGTAAACCCAAAACAAAATTAGTTACCTTAGATATATGCATATAATCTAATGTACTATGAAGTTATTTAATCACATGAATACCCAAGCCCAATGAATTAATTGTCTTAATAACTAGAGATTTATACTAAACCCCAAAATTATACTTAAATAATTAATATTTACTATCAACAACTATTCTTATATTCTCATATGGATCCCATGATAATCATGATCAATATGTAACTCGCTCAAGCCACAATATGGAAATATGAAGCAAAATAAAGTCCCACCAAACATTCGATCTTACATTAAAAAGGATATAATTAAAGTAAAGATTCAACATTTAATATATACATCCATCATTACTCCATTAGGCTCAGTAATAATATTTATTATGTTATGACATAAAACTCAGCTTTCCAAAATTGGTGATTTTCTTTTGATGACATGACATTACATTATATTTCATCCTGTCTAATTTTTATGACCTGGATTTTTATTTTATTGGCTAGGTGTTTTATTCATGAAACTTGGTTTCACATATAATATTTAATCATTTTAAAACTTAGATAAATTAAATATATTTAATTGCATTTGCCTTTTTAGACATAGCTTACAATCTATGAGACATGGCAATTTACAATCCATATATAGTTCTAATACTCAACTGAAGAATCCCACAAACTTGTGTTATATGGTTTGTAGTATTTAACTAAACTAGTATGTGTCTAGGTAGTTGATATTTTGACCCTTGGTGAAATCTTGGAGCTTTGCTTTCCCAATAAAAAATAATATTTTATAAGTACATGAAGGTCAAGGATTAGTGAGTAGATAACACATGTCATAAACTTGAAAGACCAAAATAGAGTGTTGATTTGTCTTGTATCTACGTACTCCAGATGAGTGGGTGAACACTATGTGGAAAATTTAAATGAGCTTGTAGGCATCCGTGTGTAAAATGGTCATACTGGTAGAAATCCATTGAAGAATCCCCCCAATCTTATGTCACGTAATATTAGTTCAAAAGTAGATGTCCTTATTATTCTTACTTATTCAGAATGGACATGTGTCCATTCTACACAAAGATTAGAATATTTTCAAATGCATATTGGTAGTCCTCCACTAAATAATCCCCCAATCTTGTGTTATATAATATTGGTTAGAAAATAGATGTTCATATTATTCTTATCTTATTCAAAATGAGCATGTGCCCATCCTACATAAGATTGGAATACTCTCAACTACCAAAAATATTTATTTTTTATAGAATGGGATTAATTAATAAAATTATTAGTGTCTTGTGTAAAATCAAGCATAAGCCTATTCTAATCAAGATATAAAATATCATCTCCATTTTGAATATTATAATGACATAGGCTTACGACATGTCTATAGAAGCTTATGGTCATACCGTAGAAGCAAACATCCATAGACATCTGTCATGGCATCTCATGGATAAGGATCCAATGCTAGATGCCTAATTAAAATGGGTAAGTTGACTGGATACAACTCCTTTAGTAATGAAAATTTCATGAATCAAATCTAAGTATTGATAATTGCCAAGTGGATTATTAATTAACCATAACCCCATACATGTAAAAAGTTAAAATATAAAATAATCAATGGGGAGTCATAAAAATTGAGTACGTGGATAAGATGAAAAATTCAAAGACTATGAGCAGTACAAACTTAATTCAGTAGGTGGGATCATCTAATAAATTTAACATGATCACATATATACCCTGTACTATGAATAACTATGAACAAATAGTTAGTAATTATGAAAAATATAAAGACCAATTATGAATAATTATGAATACTAATGCAATATAAAATGCAGAAAGTATGAATAAAATTTCCATAGTAGTATTTACCATTAACAATACACAAATTATATAATAATAGTATAACTTACAAAGCTAAGAATATAATATTTTCTTATAAACTTGTGTAGAATGGGCACATGCCCATTCTACATGTCAAGATGAGTTTTGTTTTTTGATAATATGGTAACAGGGTTATATGGTGGCCCTCACCTATATAAATACATTAAATAGAGATTATATTAGAGGAATTTAATTTCAAGGAGGAATATAAAATAAGGTATGCAATAGAATATTATGAAAAATATTACATTGATCAGATGGTTTAATTGTTCTTTTCTTTGTCAAACACAATTACATCATATCGGTCTAAGAATGCCTTCATATGATAGTAGAATACACCTAGTGTGTTCTTACCTATGAGAATCTATACAACCTCTTGATAAAATATAACACACGTGTTATAATTCATGATAAGATGATCCATTGTCAATTTTTTACCAAATATAATGGTTTGGATTAAAGGTAGACATGAAGGATGACTAGCATGCTCAATCATCTATAAATGTCTATCAAGAAGGCCAATGGGTTTCTTTTTCTTACCTCCTTTCCTCACAGAGCTTCCAACCATCGAAGGGACACCTAAAAAGGTTCTATATTCAATCTAGGTTAAGACATTAAGGTTTACAAGAAATTTACATTTGACATCGAAAGCCTTGAACTTGGAATGTTGGCCCAATGATTGGTCGAGGTTACCCTCAATGGATTCAAGGTAAGAGAGAATTTAGGAGGATGTGTCATGCTTTCCTTTTATCCTTTTGATCATTTTTTTATCATGGATTGGTGTCTAAGGCTCTCCCTAAGTAATTGAAATTCCACCTTCTATAGCTCAATAGGGCTTCCTTTACCTTTTTACTAGGTTGGTAGAGCTCCTAAATAGCCTTCAATTATTTGGTGCCATGCAGAGTCTATTCTTGTCCTATTGCCTAGCTCATAATGAATTAGAGATTGATAAATCTTGGAATAATTGGGTAAATAGCAATGATTATTTCATGGTTCATCTTGCTTTTTGTGAATGGTGGGTTGATTGTTACTCTAAAGACTATAAGTGCTTGATAAATCAATCTTTTAAGGATGTTATCACCATCAAAGTAGTTTTAGATTTATGTGAAATATGGTAGTGTAACAAGAGGAGTAGAATGAGGGAGATATGACATGCTTGGAAATGTGAAGGAGGAATGACATATTTTAAAGTTGGAGGAGCTTGACATTTTTGTAATTAATGAATATGAATAATTTAATGATGAATGGAGGACTAACATTATAACTACCTAATATGATGGCCATCATCTAAGCATGGGAGAGTAAACACTTCCTTTTATCATTTACATCCTCTATAAGTGTGGGAGGGTTAATACTCTCCTTTTTCACGTTACCATCAGACCTCTCTAATCATAGGAGAGATTAAATACTCTTTTGTCATTGATATCAAACCTCCCTATTCATTCTCGAGAGTTAGTATGATATTTTATGAAATGATTATTAATATCAACGAGTATTTCTAATTTGACTATTATCAATCATTATTTTTTATATCATGCATTCATTTTTTGTAAGTGCACGATCCCCTAGTTCGGTTACAATACAAGTAACTTGATTAACTTCTATAAAACAATGATTATGATATCAGTAGCTTAAGAAGCTTGATTTGGTAGAGAAAGTTATCCATTTAAATATTATCTGAGCTCAACTTCCTATTAGGGGATGAGCATTTCATTGATTTTGAATTGATTACATCAAAATCAAATATTAATTACATAACCATTATTTAAAAAAATATTAAATTATTTTAACAAACTAGAATAATATGTACTACTAGTTGATTAATAACTTTTAATTTCAAAAACATTGAAACTAAAATTCATAAAATATGATATGTGATTCCAATAAATTGAAAATTGGAATCCAATAATAGTAAAATTAGAATCTAATATTTGAAATAATTGATACTCTAAAAAGCCAATAACAATAGTTTTAATTTTTAATATGGACTAGAATATGTCTAAATTTAATGAAATGGAAATTCTCACTCAAAACCCATGACCATTAAATCTATCTCATCTTTTGTGCATGAAGCATTACGAAACAAAAATTGGATATTTATTATAAAGGGGCCTGCAACTTGCACGATGGTGTCCTCTTTGATTGTCCATTTTCTATTATCAAGGGTGGATGAGGACATCATGAGAGATTATTTGATTGCACAATGGGGCTCCACATCTAATTTGAGGCTTGAATCAATAATAAATTCCATTAACATGGGGGACAAGACATTAAGGTCTTGGAATCTATATTTTAACTTTTCTTCATCCACATTGCCAATATAATGACTTGTGGAACAATTACGTTAGGCTTGAGAACATATAAAAACTCCATAATTGAAGCCCTGAAAGAAAGGGCAAGGCCATGCAGAACATAAAAATTCTAAAAGATTTCAAAGTGTTTTTGGAAATGATGGTGATGTGAAATGATAGACTATTTTAGGTGATGGACTCAAAGAAGCCCAAATATATACACATACAAATTTTAATGACATGTGACATATGTTTGATGTAATTTATGACTTCCAATAAACTATATAATACATGATTAATATTGTGTGTGTGTGTGTGTGTGTGTGTGTGTGTGTGTGTGTGTGTGTGTGTGTGTGTGTATTAATAATATATAAAAATTAATAATATTATATATACACCAAGAAATAATAATTGATGTGTGTGTGTGTGTGTGTAGCCTAACAGGGCCCAACAATGGTGAGCTAAGTTGGGCCCAGCGGTGGTGAGATGAGTGCTACAAATGTGAGGTCTTGGGGTCAAATCCCTAGACTAACCACCTCTATAGCATTATTCATACACTAGGCTCCATGGGTTAGGCACCAAAATGGTAAGCCAAAGGGTTGTAGCCTCTACATAGTGATAGGTACATAGATAGGCAAGGGGTTCCCCTAGAATTTATTTCTACAACCTTTTTTTTATCCCAATGGGCTAGCTTATCGATTGGATGATTATTTGTATAAGTGGGAGGTCTTGGGGCTGATCCCCCAGGCTGGCCACCTTTATAGTTGTAATTCATTGACCAATGATGTCCCTGTTTGATTAGGCACCAAAATGGTGGCCGAAGGTGTTGTGGAAACATAAATGTGTAAGCCCCACCCTAGACATGATTATGAGATTTAGCACTCTATGTGAACCCTTTTTTAAAATATATATAACTAATATTAATATTGAATATGATTTAAATTTGTTTTAAATTTTAAAAATATATTATTATATATTATAATAATAACTTATATTAGAGAAATTATAATAGTATTATATAATATTAAATTATGTAATATATATTATATATGATTTTGTATATCACAATACATAACTAATATTAATATAGAATATGATATATGAAATTATGTTAAATTTTAAAAATACATTATTATATATTATAATAATAAATTATATATAGAGTAATGACAATAGTATTATATATTATTACATTATATAAAAATGCTACTCAAAGGCAGTGGTCAAATTTGAACCTGTCACAATCCGTCAAAGGTCTTTGAACCTATCCCAAAATTCCATCAAAAAAATGGTCATAAAAATGTAAAATCCAAAAACTATGTGACAATTAAAAATTGCATAGTCATTATTAAAATGAAAAAATAAGGGTGAGGTTTAAAATGACCATCATTCGGTTATGTAGCTTCCATGTCACTACCTAGTGTGCCTATATGGTAGATTAACTCTTGAGTGGTGATCGAATGAACAAGTTGACAACTATCCACTCCCAATCCCACAAAATTACAATAATGACATTTATGTGACACAAAATTCCCAATCTCACATCTCTTTTAAAACTTTAAGTTATTTTTAAAAAATGGTGTCATAACCCACTTTGAGTTATTTTAGGAAATTTAGTGTAGCACTAACCGTAAATGAAATGCATGCTAAAGTTTTGAAAAATCAATGTAACTTTATATATTTAAAAATTTACTGCATGCCATAATTTAGATATAAAATTGAATGTAAAATTTTGTTTAAGTTCGAAAAAAATCCTTTTTTAATGGCCTAAAACCCATTTTTCAAGGGAATGCCTTGCCTAGGGAACTCAACTTCTTGGAGAATCTTCAAGCCACATGGGAAGGCCACATTTTTCTTCTTTTGGGGTATTGGGTTGCCTGGTAAAGGTGAGGATGGTTTTGGGATCCATAACAAGGGTGATAGAGGAAAAGAGAAGGGATGGAGAGGAAGAGGAGGAGAGTTAATGTAGGGAAGGATGAGAGAGATGAGTTGCAAAAGGAAGAGTAAAATTAATGAGCCAATGAGAGACCATGATAATGGAGGTAGGATTTTGGATGGCACTTGGTTTGGGTTGTGGGGATAAAAATCATTGCAAAATCAGACATTTTTTACTTTGTTCAACCTATTCGAAGCTTGCACAAGCTGAAAAGAGAGAGAGAGAGAGAGAGAGAGAGAGAGAGAGAGAGAGAGAGAGGTTGTGGAAAACTCATTTTAAGCTTAACCAAACCCTAGAATTTGTAGGCCATGGAGGAGAAAAACCCTTACCTATGATTTCAGGCACGTTAATTTATCTTTTAGTCTATTGTCGATAATTTAAGTTGGTTAATTAATGAATGGTTTTCCAAACCCTAGCTGATTCATAGGCTTATATGGGCATATGAGAATATAACCATAGGATCTTATGCCATGGCTAGGGCACACTTTATTTTGAATTTATTATAGGTTTATGCTTGTTGAGTATGACATAGGATAAATTGAAAGGAAAATTGACAAGATCATTCCAATTCCAAGATCTGAAGCATTAATAAAAAAGCATCATAAGAAGAGTTGTAAGAGCTACAAAGATGATATGCAAAGACAAAGTCAATATCATATAATATCTATAAAATAACTTCTATATGTTACAAATGAGAATCCTTGCACATATAGGTAAGGACAAATAAGAAGTAAGTCAAATTGACCAATTTGGGATAAATTCAAAAAAGAACAAACTAAGAAATAGATAAAAACTATATATAGAACCTAGCAAACATAAGAACCAACTCTAGCACTCCCACAAAAGGACAAACTAGGAAATAAACAAAAACTATCTATATAACCTAGCAAACATGAGAACCAACTCTAGCACCCCCACCCTCAAATGAAGATAGGGGATAAAAATAATGAAAAACAAAGTGGCATATCCATAGTATGAGTCTTAGAAACAAGGCTTGATGAGGTACTCATGAACAACATTTTTCCATGAAATGGAGAAAGGAAGAAAAACCATAGGAATAAAACTACCCCCCCAAAAAAAATGATGTAAAAGAGATAAAGAAAGGGAAAAAAAGAAGGAAGAACTTCATGTGGAATCCCCCTAAGGACAAACTCCTTCACCCCACATGAATATCAATACTATATATCGTGCATGGATGGAAAGGACATAAGTAACCATATACATAGGTGGTGAGATAGTCCCAAAAAGAAAATATGCTTTCCATTATTTTATCTTCCTCTTGAGTGCTATGAACAATATGTCCCAAAGACACATCACCTATATAAATATCGATGCCAATAGGAGATACAATACCCTCTAAGAGACTATCAATACCTCCATGAGTGTATCCTATAGAGTGAAGTATTCAAGATCCAAATCCAAGAGTATGTTTCTCAAGGAACCAAGAACATAAATAGGTGGATTGAAAGTAGGACAAAAAACACATGTAGTAGTAGGAGCAGTAACAAGATCCAAAATATAATGTGCAACAATAATAGGTTTCTTATGTAAATCATCATCTAAACACATATCCTCACAAATAAGAGGAGGTGTAAATGAAGGAATAATAACTATGGCATAGTAAAATTTATCCTCAATAAATCATGATGTTGTATTGTCTCTGATATCCAAACGTGATGGTGAAGGTGCCATATCCTCAATAATCATTCCTCTCGATCAATGAAATGAATAGAAGTACAAACTATATGAGGAGTTATAGGTGACTCAAACAAACCATCATCAAAAGACAAATCCTCACTAACAACTGAAGGAGGAGGAATAGTGAGAGGTGTAGGAGGTAAGAATGCCTCATTTGAATCACCATCAAGAAGTATGTCCTCACAAAATGAATAACAATCCTTATTCATGTCACTACTAAAGAGTGAATCCTCATTAGGAGGAGAAGAAATAATTTCCAATAGTGCCTTCCCATGTCACTGTCAAAACTCAAATCTTGAACAACATTAGTGTCATCATCAAAAAATAAATCTTCACTAACATGAGGAAAAGGAAGTAGAACAGAAGGAGGTGGAGTAAAATAGGGTGTAAAATACCCATAAGACTTAGTATCTTTCTCAAATAAGGTTACAATAACATCTTAAGCTTCCTTTGGTGATGTGTCACATGTGGCATAACACTTCAAACTATCTAAAACATGGAGGTGAATCAATCGAAGAGCCTCATATTGTATAAATATAATCAAGGCAAGATCTTCCTCATCTGTAAATTGGGGAGTACTACCACACACCATTATCCACATGCCTTTCATTTGTAAGTGAATATTCATCTTGATATTCTAAATAATGTAGTTGGAGGTGTTTATGGGATTAAATATGCAAGAATCCATTGCCAAAAAGTAAGGAGAAAGTCAAGAAGAAGAAGAACCCTCTCGAAAAGACAAATCCCCCATGATAATTTAACGTCTTCCAATGAAAATAATAAACACCTCAAAAAAAATGTGAGGCCCCCCAAATCTTTCACTTTATAATTTGATGTGTTTTACAAGATAAATGAACCCAATGGATAGAGAATAAAAAACATACACTTTTGAAAAAAATAGTAATTGATTTTGAGTCACAGTTCAAAAATTATAGTTTTTACAAGTTTCCCATCATTACAATGGGTCAAATAAGTAAACATTACACAAAAATTAAATGCTTGGAGAAAAAATAAATTATTTCTACCAGATCTGGAAAATATGAATTTGAAGGAAATTTGTAGCAAAGGAAAATAACAATCTTCCACATAGATCAATCTTCCATACTGATTTTTCACTTTAAATACAAGATTTATTTTTTTTCTTGATCACGCATAAAAAACCATATAAAATCAGATTCACAAGGCAAATTTAGATCCTCATATCTCCTTCAATACTACTCATAATCATTATTATGACTACTTCTTGGAAACCTATCGAAGTCCTCTTTCTAATTGTGAAAGAATTTTCTTAATCAGACACCTATGTGAGGATAAAATGATCTGCAAGAGAGTCACAATTTTATGCAATAAAAATTTGCAATTTATTTTTAAAAATGTCAATGGCCAAAGAAAATATCAAAAATCCATACAAAACACTTCCACTAAACCAAGAATAAATTTTGATAAATGGACAAACCCTTATAGTACTAAATTTTCAAATGGATGGTTGCAACACCTTCAACTCTAATACCATAAAATAAATTTCAACAAGATCATTCTAAGCCCAAGATCAAAAGTATTAACAACAAAAGCATCACAAGAAGAGTTGTAAGAGATGCAAAGATGATATGCAAAGATAAAGGAAATATCATATAATATTCATAAAATAACTTATATATGTTACAAATGAGAAGCCTTGCATATATAGGCAAGGAAAAATAATAAGTAAGTCAAACTAATCAATGTGGGATAAATACAAAAAAGGATAAACTAGGAAATAGACAAAAATTATCTATAGAACCTATGAAACATGAGAACCAAATCTAACATAAATTTTGCACCTAAATTCTGCATTCAGTTATCTTGATATGTGGTTATGTTGGATAAATATTGGATGTCTTTCTTTCATGTATATGGAAAAAGATTCATTAGTGTTAAGGAATTGAATGTTAGTGTTAAAATTTAATTATTTTATTATTTCAATATGATATGGTCAAGGAAATTTCTATTGGGTTCTATTCTTGTTAAAACTGAAGTGTAAAATACATAGGCTATGACCTATGGTAATTTGGCTAGATTTGTTTGAAAGGTTAAATTAATGAATGCTTAGCACAACCTAGGATATTTTTCTATGAATATGAACTATTGGGGAAAATAAAAATTATCACATTGTTTCTTGCATGCACACTATGGTGTAAGTGGATATAATGATATTATGATTTCTTGGTATGCTTTGAATGTTACATTTGTGACAAGAATATGAATTAAAATTTGGATCTTATTTTCTTTATGTTGCATATGTACTGGAGAATAATATGTATTACACCATATGTGTATGTTGGTGTGAATCTATTATGTATTGAAGGTGGTGTGAAAGGATAAGAACTAACTATATTTTCCACTCTCTTGACAATATCATTACGATCTCTATGCATGGGATATGTTTTCTTCTTTGTGTTTATTTTATTGTATGTTTATAAATTCCCTTGTGAGTTCTAGATCGGGTAAATCTTCCCTTGGAGGTTGGTATGACTTTTACACTCTTGTAGTATGTCTGTAATTCTCAAAGACTTGGTTAGGGATAGTTACAAATCCTCAATTCGTAAGGTGTGGTTTTAGGGTATTTCTATGTGAACTTTTCCTTGAATACCAACTATAGTTATCTATTATGATTAATTCTTATAGCTCATATTATTAAATGTATTATTGAATCCATGATTTGAAATATGGTTGTGTACATAGATTGGTGTTAATTCATATTACGGTTCTCTTGGATTGTTGAATAGAGTGAAGTTTTGGTTATTTACTCTTGTGGTTTTTTTTCCCCTAAATGTAATTGGAAGCATGAGTAAGTAGATTTTAAGGTGTTTTAATATCATAAAAACAAATAATGAATTGGTTTCATTATGTACCTCTTAGTCAACTAGTGTATTAAGATATATTATATGTATTTTAATTGTTAAATATGGCATTGTTTTGTTGGAAACTCAAGGGAGATATTGGTGGAATTGAGATAAACTTGACAAAATGTTAAATGCTTAATAATATTTTCATATAATATTAGATAAGGATTTCTAGTAATGAAGTGAATAGGCTGACTTGATCCTCTTCCTCACCTATTATAAGGTATATCGTTGATAATGCTTGAGATACTAAAACCCAAATTTTCATTCGTTACAAAATCAAAAAATCAGTAGCATATATTGTGTCCTCATGAAATAACTAATCTTTCTTTTATCATGTTATGTTTCAGTATGCTTAACAGATATTGTACTACAAAAAGCTTTGCTTTATCTATTATTAGTAATAGGTGGAGTGAGAAACTTAAAATATTGTTTCATTTGTTTTAAAGGTTCTTTGCGATGTTTACCTATTTATGGTCATGAAGTTATCTTGGTTATTGACATCTAATATTATTGAGTTATGAATCTTGTTGTTGTAATGTGGTTAAAATCTAATAAGTTATCTTAGCTTCACATGAAATATTTTATGTATTTTCCTCAATCTGATGGTGTTAATTTCCTTGAGTCTCTCTTCATTTTTAAATGGATTTAAATTTCCTGATTAGGAACCATAAGATTGATTAACATTGCTCAGCTACATTTTGACACATTTTATTGAAAACTTTAGTATAGATGATGGTTGTTTAATTCACTTATAGAGGGATTCTTTATTGGGTTGAGTGTACTTCTGTGTTATGGCTATTCTTAGTTTACATATATTTTCTCTTGTGTGAGTTATAGTACTTGTCTTATCTTTATCAAAAGTTAAGGCAATCCACATTTTATAATAGCCACTGTGGGTATCCTTGTTTATATAATGTATACTTAGATAACTTATCTTGAATTGCTTGGACCATGACAAACTCATTAGTCTATAGAGTCTATTGTACATGGAAAGTTATATAACATAATCATTTGAGTTATTGGTTATAAACCACAGAACTAATTATCATGAAATATGAAAGGACATTAATTAGATGGATTTCATTGGTAGTTTGGATATAAGCTTGAAAATAACCTCTTATTAGAATAATAAAACAACAATAATGTAATTGTCAAATTGAGATCATGTTAGTACTAAACTTGTGAATTGGTTGAAATTTAGATGTCAACTGTATAGTTAAGATACACATAATTATTTTTATGATGACCTTTATTATACCCCTAATGCTCTTATGAGTTTTGATGTATATGAGTTATAATTTTAATTTTGCTTACTTATAATTCCTCAAGGAATCTTTGAGGAGGAATCTTAAAATAATTAAACTTATGATCACACCCGCCACCCAAGGTTTGTGGAATCACATCCTTATTATTTTTTACAAGAAAATTCATTGACTAGTCTTGATTCATCCCTAATGTATTTTGAATAAGGCTTAGGAGCTGATTTACTTACCAAGTAAAGTTGTTATGTTGTGTATTCACTTCATTTATACCATTATGGTGGATTGATCAAACTTGGTTATTGATACAAGTTATTGATTAAAATAAGGATGTGATGCAAGGACCTAGAAATTAAAAGTTGATTGTAACCCAGTGGGCAGCATCATAGGAAGAAGCTCTTCTCATGCATTTATATAATAATTTTCATTATGATAAGGTGATATTGAGTTGCATGGTTTCATTAATTTTATAAACCATCTCAAAATTTTATGGTTTAATTATACAAATACTTCATTTATATGAGAACTCAAGGGGCAGTAATCCTCCCCTTGACAAGAATGGTCAACTGGAGTTATAGCCAATGCAATGAAGTTTGACCTTATTCTCAGATAAAGTAATGAGTTGGTTCTTGTTAGAGAACACTACATGGAAATTTATTTATTTTCTAAGTTGTTTATGTTCTTTACCTATAATTATGAATAATTAATAGTGAATTGATAATGAACAAGGATAGGGTGTGTAAGGACCCTAAGATGAGAATTAGGCTATCTAATTCTAGCATATAGCACTTTTTCTCTCACCTTGAATAACTAATTTCATGAACAGTAGCAAGAACTTTTGCAAATGCAGTATGTATGATTGTGTTAAGTAGATAATTGTGCTACTTCACTAATCAAGGGTACAGTGAACAAAATTATCATTCCATATTAATGGTTAGGCATGAGTGGATTCCAAAGGGCTAGATGGTAAGGGTATTAGGTTATGAGCACCTCAACTCGATATTTAGATATGAAATCTCGGTACATAACACCTAGTTAAATGCCTCTATCACCAGTTGGTTATGGAAGTTATAAATATTTGAGTTGATATTATAAGTGTAACATTGCATAGTTCAATTTTATTCAACCTATTTATGCAAATTAAATGTTTTATTTTAGCTCATAATTCAAAAATAGAAGTACATTTGATTTGTATAAAGTAAGATGTTATGAATTATGATTGGTGTACCCTTTTGGGTGATTTCTATAATTTCATTAAATAAATTATGTAGGTTGCATTTATAAAATTTTATTAAGTATTATAGTTTTGTGTTTAAATCATTCCCCAAAAAATTAAAATAGAATCTTCTATAGTTCATACATTTACTGACACACATACCAAATTTACTATTTTCAATTGAAGGGAAATTAAATTTACTCTTGTCAATCAAAGGGAAATTAAATTTACACTTGTCAATCGAACGGAAACTATTTTTTACAACTTTTCATCATCAATGGGATGGATGCATAAATACCCTTCAACTTGTAATTAAGGCCAGCCCTTCAAATTTGACCATTGATCAAAGGTACACATTTAAAATGTAAAAAAACCCTCCACCATCCATGTATAGATGAAAAGGCAAGTTGAGAATTTTTTTTTTTTAAATCTCCCTATCAATGTCAACATTGTGAGTAATCAAAGGATATCTGAAGATGAATCAGAAATGAATAAATGCAATAATAAATAAAACATCTACAAATAAAATAATTTGTTCTTAAATTGGATCTTGTTCATGCCCTCAAAATCTTAAAAGTATTACACCTACTGATAAATTCAATGAAAACCTCAATAAAGGTCATATAATCTATTTTATGTTGATTTTTAAATTTCCTTTTTCTTTTTAATAATTATAAAATATATCCCTTTTATTCATTTCTATATAATTTGTTGAGTTAATTTGGTTGGTTAAGGAAATAATTATGTTAGAGTAATCTGATCTCTATGAGTAGTGGATGCCCATTGATTGACTAGATCTCTTTCCTTTGTCATACATACAAAAACCATAAATTTTGATATTAAAATTAGATTAAATATGCAAAAATCAAGTTAGATGATATCCTTGAGCCCATCCAAGAACAAGTTATCCAAGTTGTCCTCTATGATGTTCTCCTATTTAAAGATTTTTTCTAGATTTTTTTTAATATAATTCTTGATAGTCACTATTTATCATAGTTCTACTAACTAGCATAAATAGTTTTTGATTACCTTGTTACAGTAGTACATCTATCACTCATTAGTAAACATTGATTAAGCAATAATAAGTCCCTTATTTTTATATTTAGTGCATAACCATCTATACCAAATGAGATGTTTCAATACCAAATACAGAGATGATATGACTATCTTCTATGTACATGGTGTTTAATGTAAGTGAAATATATTTTCCATTTGATTGATATAGGTGATCAGATCCTTACAATTGAACTTATTTATGTTCATTTTTGGTAGCATGTTTCACAACCCCTATATTTTAACTTGGATTTTTGGGGTTGAGAGAACCTAAGTGTTTGATAGAGAAATATTAGATTGTGGCATTATTTGAAAATTAGCGAAGGTTGTCATGATAACTTTCCAATATCACATTGATGAGACTCAAAATTACTTTTATTGTGTCTAAGTCACCTTTTATCACATCCAAATATTTTTTTTAGCCATGCTTTGTACATCTACCTAAAGTTGGGTAACCAAACTAGAAACCCCTCTTTCAAAAGTTTTGGACTCCATTTCTTCTTTAGTATGAATGTTTCGTGGAGTGGCTTGCCATTTTCTATGACCCTATAGTGTTTGGTTCAGCCATGAATGAAATTTAGGGTGTAGTGTTCAATAATTTACAGTAAGGTTTTAGGGTATACTAAAGCCTTATACCGTTGTAATCATTTCAATTATATTAATCCACAGACTGCTATTTACACAAGGGTGCAAAAATAATTATGGACTTAAAAAAAATGTCAAGTAATAATGTGATAATGAAAAAATAATTTCCTTACAAATTTCAAGTTATTTTTTTTATCATTCAACTCATATAACAATTACTATGCTAGATCTGAAAAAGTTATGCTATAGAACATTTCCTAAATCAAATCTATGATCAGTAAATTTATAATGTAACTTAGATAGATCAAGCCAATTCACAACAATGGATACAAACATAATGATCAATAAAAAATAAATAATAATAGATCACAATAATTAATAGTAAAATAGAGCACATCCACACTAAATGCTAACAACAAGCAAAAATATATAAATATATGACTAAGCAACTTTGAAGGGGTGACCTCCAAAATCATGCAATAAGAACATAATTTTTAGTATGATCCTAAGGTACTAACCACTACCTATTATATATATCCTAGTTAGGTTATAGTTATTTTATAGGCTAACCCTACTAAAAATATGATAACATGGAGAATTATGACATTATGAGGTAAAAGGTTATGTTACCAATAGATTGACCGCACATATCCCTATATATGTTATAGGTTAAGGGCATAACATACCCTTCCCATTCAAAATAATGTTGTCGTCAACATTAAATAAATGGGGAGGCTTATATATAAATGCTTCATACTTTCATGTTGCATTTTTTTTGTCATGTTCATCCACTTGATCAAATACTCCTTAATCTCTCTTATTTTAAGTCTCATAGTACATTTTTAAAGTATCTCCTCAAGTTCCAAAATGAATCTATGATCCTCATTCAACTCTGATAACTCAATTTGGGCAAATACTCTCTCTAATTAACTTATTCAAGTAGGATACATGAAATACTAGATGTATGTATGTAGAGGAAGGTAACCCTAGCTTGTACATGACACTACCAACTTTATGCATGATTTGATCAAGGTCATAATACTTAAGAGAATTCTTAATATTCAATTTTTTTTACTTCAAGTAATTTTCTTGTATAGTTATAGGTGCACAAAGACCCAATAGCCCACTTCAAAATGCCTTTTGCTATAGTGTTGATCGGATTGCTCTTTTATTTGGTTATGTGTCATTCTAAGTTCTTGCTTATATTATATAGTAACCATTGTTGGTGTTTAAAGTGTTAATGAATAATTTGAACATTTGGTTTTACCCTCAATGATGAGGTGATATATGGGTACTATTTCCTATATAGTGCCATAAAATGAAGCATTTTGGATCAGTTATGGAAGAAAGTGTTATACCACCATTCTGATAGTGGTAACCAATGAACTCATCTCTCATATTTATATGATGAAAAATAATATAGATAATTTTGTAGGAATTTTTTTACCACCTCTATTTCCACATTAGATTGAAGATGATATGACAAGTTATGAGTCAACTAAGTACCTAAACATAAGAATAGATCAATATAAAAATTACTGGTGAATATAGGATCAAGATGAATTACTATGATTTTATGGGTACCATGTAGCTTTTTAACTATATCTAGATAATTAGATGCTACTATACTTGCTATGAATGGCTATTATAAGGTGAAAAAATGGGCATAGTTAGTGAATATGTCTATGACTACCATGCTAACGATTTTAACATCTAACTTGGGTAGTCCTATTATAAAATCCATTGAAACCTCCTCCCACCTTTGGCTAGGAATAAATAAGGGTTATACAAGACCTGTGATATTAATTATCTTACTTATGTTTTGCTAATAGATCATGCATTTGGCCATAAATTTTTAGATGTCCTCCTTGAGACTTTAAAAAAAGAAATATTGCTTGATTCTATGAGAAGTTTTCAATAATCTTGAATTTCCCCTAGTGGAGTTGTATGGAGATCCATAAAGATCTTATACTTGAGGAAAATAATTTTGCATAGGTAAAAACTATCTTTGTATCATAGGGCATTACCTTTCTACACAAATTTGTTTGAGGCACTATAATTTTTCTGAAGCTTTTGAATCAAAACCTATATATTAATGTCATTCTTTCATTCAAAACTTACCTCATCCACCCATTCTACCTTCCATATGAATATTGCACATAACAATGCTTTTATGGACTCATCCC
The DNA here is from genome assembly GCA_037957365.1 of Torreya grandis. Classification (NCBI taxonomy): domain Eukaryota; kingdom Viridiplantae; phylum Streptophyta; class Pinopsida; order Cupressales; family Taxaceae; genus Torreya; species Torreya grandis. Next base: position 1,239,950 of record JARHVA010004624.1, read on the forward strand.
TCTATATATGGCATCTGTGACTATGTTATCCTTTCCTTTCTTACATATGACTTCAAAATCATATCCCAAAATTTTGGTCACCCATTTTTGTTTTTATATAGATGGCAACATCTATTCCAAGAAGTATTTTAAAATATCATGATATGTATTCACCTTAAAGTGTCCACCTATTAAATAATATCTCCTTGATTTGACTGTATGAAGAATAACCATCATCTTCTTCTCATAGATATTCTTTAAAAATTCTTACCTTTGAGCCAATGACTCTAAAATGTAAAGGGTCATCTTTAATGCATGAGTATTTACCCTATTCCATACCTCGATGCATCGTATTTAATAATGAATGTCTTTGTAAAATATGGGGTAGCCAAAACCAAAGTGATGCACATGGCCTCCTTTAGCTTCTCAAATGCCTTGGTGGAAGCTTTGTTCTAGTGGATGGATTTCTCCTTCAATAAATATGTGAGTGGTGTTGTTATGTTTCTATCATTTTTTTAAAAATCAAAGATAGTAACCTATAAACCCTAATAAGCCTTGGAGGTTATTGAAGGTTTTTTAATCTTGCAATTCTATCATGGCCTTGATCTTTTTTATCTTATAAAAAAGAACAAAAACATCTATAAAGTGACCATAATTGAAGGGTCAGACATAAAGTTATTAGGATTGAATCTATTAATCTATAAACATATATATTTTTGTTTGGGTCATTTGATTTAAATATATATTAAAATCTATGAATTAAAGTAGTTAATTTAAATTATTTTAATAAGCATACACTGAAATTAGAGTCTCTTTTAGCTAAGTTTCCATCACTAAAGGGATCCATTCTACGAAAGTCACTTAGGGATCAAACCTAGCCCTCTCCATATTGGATGTGTCTGATAATATGTACCTTGGTAGATAGTATTGCAATCCATCATCCTCACCAATTTAGCCTTAACCATTTTGATCTATTACTATATATATTTCATCTAAACTTTGTTTCTTGATAGCAATGTTTTAGGATCAGGATCCCCTTAATTAAACCCCTTAAATGACATCAGGGGTTAGAATTGATGTTAAAATTTCACCATCCATCCTAAAAATGTTAAGGGGGTCAGTGTTAGTATTAGCATATGATGATATTAGAATACATGGCTTCATATTCCCCCCTAAAACTACTAAAAGTGGCTAGTGTCAGTGCTATGCCCTTAGCCTATAGTGTGCTTTGAGATATGTGTAATTAAATTATGACTTACATAACCCCTTTATTATCATATTAAATTTTTTTATGAGCTCATTTAGGTATTTAGGTCTATCTATGGAGTAACCATGGCCTAAGTAGACCATAAATAGGAGGTAGTAATTAGTAGTTGATCATCATATTGTGAATTATGTTCTTATTATAAGGTTGTGGAGATTGCCCCATCAAAGTGGCTCACCATTTATTCATATATTCTACTTGATTTCAGTTATAGTCTAATCTATTGATATTATTCTAATTTATTGGTGAATTAATTTCATTATAAGTGGTACCAAAGCATCGATTTGGGCCATTGAGTGGGTGAAACCCTAATATTAGATAATCATTTATATCTTGAAATTTGTTATGAATTTCATTTCCAATATTTTTGTTGAATTTAGAGGATATTTAAGGACCTAACACTAAAAAATTAGGGTTTGGGGATCCATTTTGAGCTAGTTATTATTAATTTAGTGGTTTCCATAAATTCGCTCTATAAACTACATTTTGAGGATTTTTTCAAATTTATTTAAATTTTTAGTAATCTTAAAAAAATATGATGTAGGTATATTAGTTGTAGTTCATCATTTTTAGCTAAAATAATTTAAAAATATCTTTGTTAAAGTTGGGTCAAAGGTGACATTCAGGGTCAACATTGTCAAACCATATTATGACATGACCAAAAACTAGGGGTCGAGATAAAAGTGCTAAAACTCTGAGTATAACTACTCACAAATAAGATATGGAATTATAAGGGGGATTTACTATATCATTTATTTTAGGAACTTTTATGAAAAATCATAAAGTGAGTAAGCTTGAGTATGATGTGCAAGGCATACATTTTAAAATGAAGTACACACAATCTACTATGGCAAATATCATGATGAATTTAAATATTATTCAACAAAACCAAACACCTGTCACCATTTCATAACCCCACCATAGTGGATATTCCAACCATCCCAATCCTAATCCAAGTACCTTGTAGGCAAGGAATATGATGCTAAAAGTGGAAATGTAAAATTTCAATGGGATAGATCCAATCACCTAAATCAAACAAACGAAGATGTTTTTGATATACATCAGATACCATGTAGGCAAAAGGTGGTCATGGAATCCATATATCTAAAAATGGAATAACTCATTTGGTATCAATGGTTGTGTTCTAAAAAGAAGAAGAAGGATCTCAATCTCACCTGGTATGCTTTTACAGAGGAGTTGAAAATGCATTATAGTAATAGTGCAAGTGATAACCACTTTAGCCAATTGGAAAGGTTGAGACAAATATGGGTAGTCAAGGATTATATTCATCAATTCTAGAACCTATCCTTGCATGTGGAGAATAGTATTAGGGAGTACCTGAATGACCTATTTATTGAATGTCTCAAAGGCCACATTGAACATGAGGTATGCATGTTTAATCCACTTACTATCTTTAAATTTATTCCCATGGCTTATAGGATAGAGAATTTCTTTTATCCATCAAGTGATAGTCATTCACCAAACTTAAATATCAAAGTAACCCAACATAATAATTTCCTCAGCCTACAATATTGACCCTTCAAAATTTTAAAGTTAATAATGCAAAAGGGGTGTGTTTTGGTTGTGATAACAAGTGAAGCAAAGGACATAAATGTGCTAAGATTAAGTTTTTCTACATGGAAGGTTCTAATGAAGATGAAGAGGATTATGTGACCTCAGGTGAGGATGAGGAAGAGACAAAAGAGGTACCTAAATATTCCTAACCTAAAATATTATGTCATGCACTTTCAAGTATCATCACTCTTCAAACCCTTAAGGTTGTGGGTTTATTTAATAAACATAAGGTCATAGTTTTTATTGAATTAGGGAGTAAACATAACTTCATCAACAACAATTTGTCTATTAATTTTAAATATTTAATTTACCTAACTCTAGAATTTTAGGTCATGATTACAGATGGTGGTGTAGTAAATTATTCTAATAAATGTCATAGCATTAATCTTACTATGGGAGATTATATGCTAGATTATCCTATGTTTTTTTTTCCCATGGGTGGGGTAGAGATTATTTTGGGAATCTAATGGCTCAAAACTTTAGGCACAATAGAAATGAGTTTCCAAGAATTGTTCATGAGATATCATTATGAAGGTAAGACATTTGAACTACATGGATTATAGGTAAAATCTACATAATTGGTTAGTTTGCATTAGATCACAAATATTCTCAAAAAAGGGGCTGAAGGATTTGTATCTCATTTGTTTTCCATTAAAGTTCAATAAATAAATAAGTCTACCCATCCTGATCTCTAGATGATTATTGATAACCACCCAATTATTTTTGGTGAATTGCCAAAAGGACTACCACCAAGAATAGAACATGATCATGACATTCAATTAATTCTTGGGATTCAACCAATAAACATCAAGTGATACAGATATCCCTATGACAAGAAGAGTGAAATTGAAAATATGGTATAGAAAATACTAAAGGCAATTATTATCAGACATAACCAAAGTGAATATTCATCTTTGGTGTTCATGATGCATAATAAGGATAACATTTAGAGGATGTGCCTAAACTACAAAGAACTCAAAAAGTACACCATAAAATATAAGTTCTTTTTCCCATAACTAATGATTTGCTACATGAGTTACATGGTGTTGTTTATTTTACAAAAGTAGATCCTAATTTTCAAAATTCGGATTAGAGATGAGGATATCCCTAAAATAACTTTCAAAACTCATGAAGGCCATTATGAGAGTTTTTATTCATGCCTTTTGATCTCACAAATGCACCATCTAAATTCAAAAGTTTTATAAACACTATTTTAGGCCCTTATTTGGAAATTTGGGTTATGACATTCTATATACAATAAAACTTGGGAAGAACATTTACAGCATGTGAACTAGGGTCTATTACTTCTAGAACAACATCAAATTTATGTAGAATATTCTACATGTGATTTTAGATTCCAAGAGGTGGAGTATTTCAGTCATATTATTTCAAATTAAGGAGTCAAATTAGACACTAAGAAGATCAAAATTATGATGGAATGGAATATGCCAAATACTTTGAATAATATTCAAGATTTTTTGGGGCTAATAGGTTACTATCATAAATTTATGAAAAATTATGCTAGTACCACTCACAACTTTGTTGAAGGACTCCTTCCATTGGAACAAACAATCTATCACATCTTTTAAGAAGTTGAAGGAGGCTATGTGCACCACTCAAGTTTTGACTACACCATATTTTTTCAAAATGTTTATTGTTGAATGTGATACATAATGATATGACATGGGATAAATACTCATGAAGGAAGATCCATTAATTTTGAGAGTCATCAATTCAAGGGTAAAATTAAGTTCAAAGCAATATATGTGAAATGGATGCTAGTTATTCTTCATGTAGTCAAGCAATGGTGGCATTATCTAATGGGTAGACACTTAAAGGTAAAGATTGATCATGATATTTAAATATTTTTTAGAATAATGATTTTCATCAGAAGAAAAACAAAATTAGGTGACTAAGATATTTGGATATGACTTTGAAATTATCTATAAGAAAGGAAAATAGAATGTTATAGCAAATGCATTATCCTGGAAGGATGAATCCACTGAGGCATTGTTATGTGCAATGACAATTTGGCAAGAAAATTAGTTGGAAGAGGTAAAATTAGAATGTGAGAAATAAAAATATATACATGTTCATATTTATAATGTCCAACATGGATCTAGTTCCTTTAAAAAACATTGAGTGGAAATAGAATGCATTATGGTATAAAGATCAATTATACCTATGTAATTTCTATCCTCAAGCACAAGATCCTTCAATATCTTACATCTAATAAGTAAGAACGGTGGGTTCATTGGTTACCACTATCAAAATGGTGGTATAACACTTCCTTCCACGCCTCATATATTTTTTCTATTTGTGTCACTTTATGGTTATCAACCCATGTTCCTCACTTTATCCTTGAGGGTGCAGCCTAAGGTTTGAACTATTGAAGAGTACATTAAACATCAATAAGGGGTACTAGCTAGTATGAGAGAGAATTTGCACACAACACATAATATAATGAAGCAATAATCAAATCAACACTAGAGTGGGTGACATTTTGACATAGATGATTGGGTCTTTGTGTGCTTGTAGCCATTTAAGCAAATGTCTCTAAAGCAACATAAAAAGGATAACAAAATTTCTCCCAAGTATTATGGCCCTTATAAGATCCTATATAAAATTGGTATTGTTACTTACAATCTGGAGCTAAACTAATCCACTCGTACACATCCTATATTTCTTGTATCTTTCCTAATGAAGGTAAAGGGACAAAAAAAATGACCAAACCAAGTTACCAAATTTGGATGAAGGCCAAGGCATTCTAGAACCTAAGGTGATACTTCAGACACACACTAAAATGTTACAAACAAGAGAAACTAAGGATTATTTGATCAAATGGAAGAATCTGAACCATGAAGAGGTAACATGGGAGTATGAAGATTTTCTAAAACAACATCTAAAGTTGTTCAATGATGAAGGTAATGTTGTTTTGAAGGGGAGGGGTATACTACACCCTTAGCCTATAACACACTTTGAAATATGTGTATCCAACTTATGGCTTAGATTACACCTTCCTTATTACATCAATAGGTGTTCCCTACAATTGCATCCAAAGGGTAAAAGGGTGTAATGGTGTGAGTAGATTGGCAATTAATTAATTATATGTTGACTTAATAAAATAATTTAAGATGTGGAGGTGTGGAAGAATGTAACTAATAATCAATTAGAATCTGATTTTTAATTATATATTAAGCATGCTAGAATATATGATATATGATAGGTGAATTATATTTTTTATTGTAAAAAAATTATTTTTTTCACCTAGAAAATTTCATAATTTCATATTAATTAAAATTAGAAATTACATTTTGTAGATGCAACAACATTCCAAAGGAAAAAAGGACAAATAAAAAAAATAGATACTCCAACATAAGTATCCAACACAAAGGGGATAACCTCTCGAGCAAAAGGAAATGAAACCCAGGCCAAGTTGGATGAGAGGTAATAAAGGTCCAACGAATAGAAGTACCCAAAAATAAAGACCAAGGGCAAACAAGAAAGGAAAAAATGAGGCAAAAAAAGAACCCAAAGCTAATAGGAGATATATCCCAAAGAATTTTTAGTTTTTCCTTTCTTTCCTTTATTTTTATTAACCTCATGCCATTGCCCTTGAATTGGCTCCCTTAATACTAACTGCAGGTTAGGATTCTGAGAACTAGGAGTATTGTCTAACATCAAATGATCTGAGGTAAATTGGGTCACCGACTCCTTATCAAAATCTAAAGTCTCTGATTCATGGGCTCTCTTCACTCCCCCAACCAAAGTCTCATTCAATATTGTCTTCAAATTGGACAATTTTTCTACTTCTCTATTTATAGTAATAAACTCAAATTACTCCACCTAAAATTCTAAACCATCAAATTTCTTTTTTTTTTGGCTCTATTGTATGCTAATCTACCTTTGCATAAACATCACCTTCTACTCTTTTCTCTTGATCTGAGTAGCTCCAATTATTGGGATTTGACTTCATTCCTTTTTTTTGAAAGGTGGAGCATGACCTTGAGTGTATTTTTCCTATAGATGTCTTGAAAGTTTGAAATTATGGCATTAAAATGCAATATTATTGTAATCTAATGTCTGTAAATGTTGAGATTTTCCACATTTTAGAATCATTTGATCTGGTAGACCTTTTCTAAGATCTATCTCCACATAAATGTGAGAAAAATTGCACAAACCCACTAATGATTTCTTGGCATCAAGTTTAATAAAAGTGCCCAATACATTGCCTATCTCTCTGAGATTAAAGTAAAAATGTAGAGGCAAGTTAGGAAGCCAAACCCAAACTAGCACTTTAGTGATTGAGAGAGTATTTGGATCAAATTTTGGGAACTAAGGAGTCATGAACAACCCAGTTGTTCCCTAAATCCATGGACCTTCTACCACAATCCATTTATAGTCTTCTTGTTCAAAAAAATGAACAATGAAAAATCCATTAGAGTAGAGGGTGATCTCACATTGCTTCATTTATGTCAAGTGAATCTAATTATAAAGAGTAGTGGTTGTAGGTTAGAGCCCATTAAATTTATAAATGAGTAATTTATTTCATAAAAGATATTTTTGATCCAAAACTTAGAAGCTTTAGTTGAAATATAATTTAAGAAATAAGAACAACACAATTGTAATAATGTTATCTTTGAGAAGGGCTGTTTTATTACTCAAAATTGTAGATACAACATATGCCTATCTCTAAGAAGAGATGTTTGATTTCCATTTTGGGTTACATATTCATTTATACATATTTTTAAGATAAGAATAGGATGTGGAAGGTCACCAATCTCAAGATAAATTAGGTGGTTCAAATTCTATGATTTACAACAATACAAAATTCAAAGAATTATTATTTTTAGAAACTTACTATTTTTAGACTACACTACTAAAATTGAAATTTAGGGAACTTTCATTTGGTTTTTAGAGGTCAAACCCCACTAATAAAATATCTATGCAATCTCATGATATTCCCCTCATTCTTATCTTTCCAATGGTTCAAATGGGGAATCAAACAGAGCTATGGTGCAAAAGTTATGGCTTCCAGAAGTTCTACCACCTATTGGGGTAGAACTGTCACCTAAATTGTCACCTAAAATATTTTTCAGCTCATTCCTTCCTCCTTGAGAAACAATGGTCCCAATTTCATCAATATTTTTCAATAAGTGTGGAACTTGTATTTTGATTTGATTCCCAATGCATACTTATAATGGACTGTGCTTTGTGGAGCTATGCAAGGTCCAATTGTTCACCATTTTTATCTAACCATCAATTTATGGATAGAAGGCCATGAACTTCTTCAGCTTGGTATCTATTTGCTATTGTTATTTTTTTGTTTATGTAGTCAGGGTTGCAACATTGACCCTTTTGGATTCTTGTGGCTTGACCACCATGAGAACAAATTTCATAGCACTAATCAAGGAGACAAATATAGAAGATGGTACCTCTGGTACTCTATAACATTGTGTTCTAAGAGAGAGGGTGATTCTTCAATTTATTGATTCATATATGCCATGTCAATCATACATGATGGCTAACTAAAGATTACTTCACAAATATCTAGATTAACCACATCACATAAGACCTCATCTTAGAAAAGTTTTATTACATATGAGAGAATACATTGGTGGGTGACACAAAGGTTTCTCCCTAGACTCAACTATCTAGTATTGTATTGCTTTTGGTGAGGCTTCAAGGACAAATTTGGGCTTTTCACAACATTAGCAGAGATTAAATTCTTTTGACTCCCACTATCAAGAAACAAATGTAGAGGCTTACCATTCACCCATAACTTAGAGTGAAACAACCTTTCTTTGTCATCTGGCCTATCCTCGAGGATATGTTATGAAACAATGGTGGCATCAAGCTTACGATCTATAATCTATTCTTTATCCTCATCGATTATAGGGTGTGTATGAGGTAGATTAGTAGATGTTAAGGATTGTGACTCAAAAAGTAGGGACTTAATAGCTCAACATTCTTCTTTGGAATGCATTCCGTATTTGTGGTAATCACACCATTTCTCATTCTTCCCTTCATTTTTCTTCCAATTTTGATCTTGTGTTTGACCTTCTTTATCACTTGTCCATTTTGAAGGCTAATTCTTCATATTCATTCTTCCATGCTTCTACTCAATCTTCATCACAAATATATACACCTAATCGAGGGTCTCCAAATTTAAGAGTTCCATCTCCCCTCATATATACCATTGTAGTCCACCATGATATTTGAGAACCTTATGTCTCTCACTTTCTTAGATGCCCTATCTCACAGATAGAGAATGAAAAAAGTCAGTGTAATCTTAAACAGATTATTCTTTACCTTTGTGAAGTTGTTGCCACTCTATATAAAAATCATCATATGCTCCAATGGGTTAGTATTCTTCCTTTATAGCTTCTATGAAATCATCCCATGTAGGTTCCACCTCAAGGCCAATATCATCCATACTGAATCTCTTTTTGTACACTTCCCACTAATTTTTGATAGGCAATGATGCTTTCAAAAGATCAAAAGTAATCTTCTCTTTATCAGTGAATTTATTTACCAAAAAAAATAAAGATAATTGATCCAACCAATTTCTTAATGCATCAACATTGATTTTGCCTTCAAATATAGGGATATCAAAATTTACCTAAACCTTGAAGGGTATTGGGGCACTGAAATGATGTGGGGGTGCAAATGAGGAGCCATAATTTCCCATCATTATTTGTTAGAGAATTTGGGAGAATTTTTGTATCATCTATGCTTATTATTATTAGAGGGCTTCATTCACCATTTCTTTGAAAGGATTAGATGTCTCGATGTTGTCTACCATTTGAGTTCATTTAGAGAGAATAGGTGGATAGTTTGGAAGCTATGTTGTTTTCCACCCAACCTTCTTTTAGCATGACCTCATCCTCAAAATCATACACTTTTAAGACAAACCACTCTGATACCACTAATCCAAAACTAAGAAGCTTTGGTTGAAATATAATTCAATAAATAAGAACAACACAATTATAATAATGCTATCTTTGAGAAGAGATGTTTTATTACTTAAAATTGTAGATATAACATATGCCTATCTTTGGGAAGAGATGTTTGATTTTTGTTTTAGGTTACATCTTCATTTATACACATTTTTAAGGTAAGAGGAGGATTTGTAAGGTCACCAATCTCGAGGGAGATTAGGTGGTTTGACTTCCATGATTTATAACAATACAGAATTCAAAGAATTAATATTTTTAAAAACTTACTATTTTTAGACTACATTATTAAAATTAAAATTATGGGCACTTTTATTTGGTTTTTGGGGGTCAAAACCCATTAAGATGAGCTCAGTGACATCTCATGATGTTTCCCTCATTTTTAGCTTTCCAACGGTTCAAATGGAAAATCAACGGAGCTATGGTGCAAAAGTTATGGCTCCTAAAAGTTCTACCACTAATTAGGATAGAACCGTCACCTAAATTGTCACATGAAATATTACTCGAATCATTCCTCCCTCCTTGAAAAGCAATGGTCCCCATTATATCAAGATTTTTTTATCAAGTGTGTAATTTATATTTCAATTTAATTTATGATGCATACTTGTAATGGATTGTGCTTTGTGGAGCTGTGTAGGGCCCAATTGTTCACCATTTCTATCTGACCATTAGTTTGTGGATGGAAGATCGTGAGCCTATTTAGCTTGGTATCTATTTGTTTTTTTTGTTGTGTTTTTTATGTAGTCAGGACTACAACATCATCCCTTTTGAATTCTTGTGGCTTGACCACCATGAGAACAAATTTCTTGGCAATAATCATGGAGACAAATGTAGAAGGTGGTACCTATGGCACCCTGTAGCATCATATTCCAAGAGTGAGGGTGATCCTTCAAGTTCTTGATTCATAGATGCCATGTCGATCATACATGAATGGCTAACCAAAAAGTACATCATAAACATCTAGATTAACCACATCATCCAAGACCTCATCTTGGAAAAGTTTTATTGCATATGAGATAAGACATTGGTGGGTGACATAGAGGTTTCTCCCTATACTCAACCATCCAATATTGTATGTCTTTGGGTGAGGCTTCATGGAAAATATAGGATTTTCACAACATTAATAGAGATTAAATTATTTTGACTCTCACTATCAAGTATGAAATGCAGAGGCTTACCATTCACACATAACTTAGAGTGAAATAACTTTTCTTTATCATTTATCCTTGCATAGGTCTGTGATGAAGCAATGATGGCATCAGGCTCAGCATCTACAATCTCTTCTTCATCCTCTTCAATTGTAGGGTATGTATGAGGCAGAGAAGTAAATGTTGAGGATTATGACTCAAAAAGCAAAGACTTGATGACTTGACATTCTTCTTTGAATTGCATTCTAAATTTGTGGTAATCACACCATTTCCTAGTATTCCCTTCTTTTTGCTTCTAATTTTAGCCTCATGTTTGACCTTCTTTATCACTTTTCCATTTTGAAGGCTGACTCTTCATATTCATTCTTTCATGCTTCTGCTCAATCTTCACTGTAAACTTGTATACCTCACCGAGGGTTTCCAAATTGAAGTGTTCCATCTCCCCTCATATATACCATTGTAGTCCAGCATGATATTTGAGAACCTTATATCTCTCACTTTTTAGGATGCCCAATCTCGTAGATAGAGAATGAAAAGTGTCAGTGTAATCTTGAAAGGATTGTTCCTTACCTTGGTGAAGTTGTTGCCACTCTATATATAGATCATCATAAGATCCAATAGGGTAGTATTCTTCCTTTACAGCTTCTATGAAATCATCCCAAGTAGGTTCTACCTCAAGGCCAATATCATCCATACTAAATCTCTTCTTGTACACTTCTCACTAATTTTTGATAGGCAATGATGCTTTCAAAAGAGAAAAAGTGATCTTCTCTTTATCGATAAATTTATTTATCAAAAAATATGAAGACAATTGATCTAACCAATTTTCTACTGCATCAGCATTTATTTTGCCCTCAAATATAGGGATATCAAAATTCACTTGAACCTTGAAGGGTGTTAGGGCACTAAAATGATGTGGGGGTATAGATGAGGAGCCATAATTTTCCATCAAGATTTGATGGAGATTTTTGAAAAATTATTATATCATCTACGCTTGCTATTGTTGGAGGGCTTCATTCACTATTTCCTTGAAAGGATCAAATGTTTCGATATTGTTTGCCATTTTAGGTCATTTAGAGTAAATAAATGAATAGTTTAGAAGCTCTATTATTTTTCCACCCAAGCTTCTTGTAGCCTGACCTCATCCTTAGGATCACACACTCTCAATATAAACCTCTCTGATACCATTAATCCAAAACTCAGAAGCTTTGGTTGAAAGATAATTCAAAAAACAAGAACAACACAATTGTAATAATGTTATCTATGAGAAGAGATGTTTTATTACTTAAAATTGTAGATATAAAATGTGCCTATCTCTGGGAAGAGATATCTTATTTTCATTTTGGGTTACATCTTCATTTATACACATTTTTAAGGTAGAAGGAGGATGTGGAAGGTCACCAATCTCAATGGAGATTAGGTGGTTCAACTTCCGTGATTTACAACAATATAGAATTTAAAGAATTACTATTTTTAGAAACTTACTATTTTTAGACTACACTACTAAAATTAAAATTTGGGAGACTTCCATTTAGTTTTTAAGGGACAAAAACCATCTAGTGGAGCTCAATGCCATCTCATAATGTTCCCCTCATTCTTATCTTTTCAACAGTTCAAATGGGGAGTCAAACGGAGCTATGGTACAAATGTTATGGCTCCTAAAAGTTTTGGCACCAATTGGGATATAACCATCACATGAATTATCACTTGAAATATTTCTTGGATCAGTCCTCCCTCCTTGAGAAGCAATGGTCCCCATTACATCAAGATTTTTCATCAAGTGTGGAAGTTGTATTTTGATTTGATTCTCGATGCATACTTGTCATATACTGTGCTTTTTAAAGTTGTATAGGCTGATTATTCACCATTTCTATCTGACCATTAGTCTATAGATGGAAGGCTGTGAACTTATTTAGCTTGCTATCTATTTTTTTTGTTGTTGTACTATTTATGTAGTCAGGGCTACTACATTAGCCCTTTTGGATTCCTATGGCTTGAACACCTGAGAATAAATTTTTTGGCACTAATCAAGGAGACAGATGTAAAAGGTGGTACCTCTAGTACCCTATAACACCATGTTTCAAGAGTTAAGGTGATCCTTTGAATTCTTGATTTATAGATGCCATGTCAATCATACATGAATGGTTGACCAAAGAGTACATCACAAACATCTAGATTGACCACATCACATAAGACCTCATCTTGGAAATGTTTTATTGCATATGAGAGAAGACATTGGTGGATGACATGGAGGTTTCTCCCTAGACTCAACCATCCAATAATATATGGCTTTGGGTGAGGCATCATGGACAAATTTAGGATTTTCACAATATTAGCAAAGATTAATATTTTTTGACTCCTACTATCAAAAATGAAATTTAGAGGTTTACCCTTCACCCATAACTTAGAGTGAAACAAACTTTCTTTATCATCTTGCCTCTCCTCATAGGTATGTGATGAAGCAACGATGGCATTGGGATCAACATCTGTAATCTCTTCTTCATCCTCTTCAACTATAGGGTGTGTATGAGGCAGAGCAGTAGATACTAAGGATTGTGACTCAAAAGCAGGGACTTGATGGCTCAACATTCTTCTTTGGAGTGTGTTTCATATTTATGGTAATCACACCATTTCCTAGTCTTTTCTTCCTTTTGCTTCCAATTTTGGCCTCGTGTTTGACCTTCTTTGTCACTTTTCCATTTTGAAGGCTGACTCTTCATATTTATTCTTCCATGCTTTTGCTCAATCTTCACCATGAACTTGACTGCATCATCAAGGGTTTCCAAATTGAAGAGTTTCATCTCTCTCATATATACCATTGTAGTCCACCATGATATTTGAAAACCTTGTGTCTCTCATTTTCCTAGATGCCCAATCTCATAGATAGAGAATGAAAAATGTTAGTGTAATCTTAAACAGATTGTTCCTTACCTTGGTGAAGTTATTTCTACTCTATATACAGATCATTATATGCTCCAATGGAGTAGTATTATTCATTTATAGCTTCTATAAAATCATCTTAGGTAGGTTCTACCTCAAGTCCAATATCATCCGTACTGAATATCTTCTTATACACTTCCCACCAATTTTTGACAAGCAATGATGCTTTTAAAAGAGCAAAAGTGATCTTCTCTTTATTGGTGAATTTCTTTACCAAAAAATATGAAGATAATTGATCCAACCAATTTTATACTACATTAGAAATTTATTTTACCTTCATTTATAGGGATATCAAAATTCACCTAAACCTTGAAGGGTGTTAGGGCACTGAAATGATATGGGGGTGCAGATGAAGAGCCAAAATTTCCCATTAATATTTATTGGAAAATTTGAGTGAATTGTTATAGCATCTATGCTTACTACTATTGGAGGGCTTAATTCACTATTTCCTTGAAAGGATTGGATGTCTCGTTGTTGTCGACCATTTGAGGTCATTTAGAATAAATAGGTAGATAGTTTGAAAGCTTTGTTTTCCACCCAAGCTTTTTGTAGCCTAACCTCATCCTCAAGATCATACACTCTCAAGACAAACTACTATGATACCATTGATCTAAAACTTATAAGCTTTGGTTGAAAAATAATTCAAGAAATAAGAACAACATAATTGTAATAATGTTATCTCTGAGAAGAGATGTTTTATTGCTGAAAATTATAGATACAACATATACATATCTCTGAGATGAGATGACTAATTTATATTTAGGGTTATATCTTTATTTATACACATTTTTAAGGTAGGATGAGGATGTGGAAGGTCACCAATCTCGAGAAAGATTAGATGGTTTAACTTCCATGATTTACAACAATACAGAATTCGAAGAATTATTATTTTTAGAAACTTACTATTTTTAGACTATACTACTAAAATTGAAATTTGGGGCACTTCCATTTAGTTTTCAAGGGTAAAAACTCATATATTAAAGCTTAGTTCCATCTCATTATGTTCTCATTCTTAGCTTTCTAATGGTTCAAACGGGGAGTCAAACAGAGCTATGGTGTAACAGTTATGGCTCCCAAAAGTTCTACCATCAATTGAGATAGAACCGTTCTCTGAATTTTCACATAAAATATTGCTCAGATCATTCCTCACTCCTTGAAAATCAATGGTCCCCATTGCATCAATTATTTTTATCAAGTGTGGAAGTTGTAATTTGATTTGATTTTTGATGCATATTTGTAATAGATTGTGCTTTATGGAGCTGTGTAGGGCTTGATTGTTCACCACTTTTGTCTAACCATCAGCCTATAGATGGAAATCCATAAACTTCTTTAGCTTGGTATCTATTTTATTTTCTTGATATCTATTTTCTCTTAATGTTGTGTTTTTTATGTATTCAGGGCTACAACATTAGCACTTTTAGATTCTTATGGCTTGACCACCATGAGAACAAATTTCTTGGCACTAATCAAGGAGATAGATGTAGAAGGTGGTACCTCTGGTACCCTATAACACCGTGTTCTAAGAGTGAGTGTGATCCTTCAAGTTTTTTATTCATATACGCCATGTCAATCATACATGAATGACTGATCAAAGAGTATATCATAAACATCCAAATTGACCACATCACATAAGACCTCATTTTGAAAAAGTTTTATTATATATGAGAGAAGACATTGGTGGGTGACATGGAGATTTCTCCCTTGACTCAACCACCTTATACTGTATGTCTTTGGGTGAGGTTTCATGGACAAATTTAGGCTTTTCACAATATTAGTAAAGATTAAAGTCTTTTGACTCCCACTATCAAGAATGAAATGTAGATGCTTACCTTTCACCCATAACTTAGAGTGAAACAACCTTTTCTTATCATTTGGCCTCTCCTCATGGGTCTTTGATGAAGCAATAATGGCATCGAGCTCAACATCTATAATATCTTTTTCATCCTCTTCAACTATAGGGTGTGTATGAGGTAGAGCAGTAGATGTTGAGGATTGTGACTTAGAAAGTAGGGACTTGATAGCTCGACATTCTTCTTTGGAGTGCATTTCAGATATGTGGTAATCACACCATTTCTATGTCTTTTCTTCATTTTGCTTCCAATTTTGGCCTCATGTTTGACCTTCTTTGTTATTTTTCTATTATGAAGGCTGACTCTTCACATTCATTATTCCATGCTTCTGCTCAATCTTCATCGTGAACTTGTATGCCTCATCGAGGGTTTCCAAATTGAAGAGTTTCATATCCCCCCATATATACCATTATAGTCTACCATGATATTTGAGAAACTTCTATCTCTCACTTTCTTGGATGCCCAATCTCATAGATAGAGAATGAAAAATGTCAATGTATTCTTGAACAGATTGTTCCTTACCTTAGCAAAATTATTGCCACTCTATATACAAATCATCATATGCTCCAATGGGGTAGTATTCTTCTTTTACAATTTCTATGAAATCATCTCATGTAGGTTCCACCTCAATGCCAATATCATCTATACTAAATCTCTTCTTGTGCACTTTCCATTAATTTTTTATAGGCAATGATGCTTTCAAAAGAGCAAAAGTGATCTTCTCTTTATCAGTAAATTTATTTACTAAAAAATATGATTAAAATTGATCCAACTAATTTTTTACTATATCAACATTGATTTTGCCTTCAAATGTAGGGATATCAAAATTCACCAAAATTTTGAAGTGTGTTGAGGCAATAAAATGATGTGGGGGTGCAGATGAGGAGCTAAAATTTCCCATCAATATTTTTTAAAGAATTTGGGTGAATTGTTGTAGTATCTACATTTGCTACTATTAGAGGGATTCATTCACCATTTCCTTGAAAAGATAAAATGTTTCAGTGTTGTCCACTATTTGAAGTCATTTAGAGTGAATAGGTGGATAGTTTGAAAGCTCTATTATATTCCACCCAACCTTCTTGTAGCTTGACCTCATCCTCAAGATCATACACTCTCAACACAAACTGATCTGATACCATTGATTTAAAACTTAGAAGATTTGGTTGAAAGATAATTAAAAAAAAGAAAAACATAATTGTAATAATGTTATCTCTGAGAAGAGATGTTTTATTGTTCAAAATTGTAGATACAACATATGCCTATCGCTGAGAAGAGATGTCTAATTTATATTTTGAGTTACATATTTTTAAGGTAGGAGAAGGATGTGGAAGGTCACCAATATTGAGGGAGATTAGGTGGTTTGACTTCAATGATTTACAAAAATATAGAATTTGAGAAATTTATATTTTTAAAAACTTACTATTTTTAGACTACACTACTAAAATTAAAATTTAGGGCACTTCTATTTGGTTTTTAAAGTTCAAAACACATCAAAAAAATATCCATGCCATCTCATGATGTTCCCCTCATTCTTAGCTTTTCAACGGTACAAACGGAGAGTCAAACGGAGCTATGATACAAAAGTTATGGCTCCCAAAAGTTCTGCCACCAATTGGGATAAAACTATGGCTTGAATTATTGCCTAAAATATTTCTTGAATCATTCCTCCCTCCTTGAAAAACAATGGTGCCCATTACATCAAAATTTGTCATAAAGTGTAGAAGTTTTATTTTGATTTGATTACCAATGCATACTTGTAATGGAATGTGCTTTGTAGAGTTGTGTATGGCCTGATTGTTCACTATTTTTGTCTGACCATTAAGTTGTGGATGGAAGGCCATGAAATTCTTCAGCTTGGCATCTATTTGTTTATGTTTTTGTGTTGTTTGTGTAGTCATGGCTATAACATCAGCTTTTTTAAATTCTTGTGGCTTGACTACCATGAGAATGAATTTCTTGGCACTAATCAGGGAGACAAATGTAGAAGATGGTACCTCTGGTACCCTGTAGCATTGTGTTCTAAGAGTGAGGGTGATCTTTTGAGTTTTTGATTCATAGATTCCATGTCAATCATACATGAATAGTTGACCAAAGAGTATGTCATAAACATCCAGATTGACCACATCACATAAGACCTCATCTTGAAAAAAATTTATTGCATATGAGAGAAGCTATTGGTGGGTGACACGGAGGTTTCTTCCTAGACTCATCCATCCAATATTGTATGGCTTTGGGTGAGACTTCATGGATAAATTTAGGATTTTCACAACATTAGAAGAGATTAAATTATTTTCACTCCCACTATCAAGAATGAAATGCATAAGCTTACCTTTCACCCATGACTTAGAGTGAAACAACCTTTCTTTATCATCTGGCCTCTCCTCATGGGTCTATGATGAAGCAATGGTGGCATCAGGCTCAACATCTACAATCTCTTTTTCATCCTCTTCGACTATAGGGTGTGTATGAGGTAGAGTAGTAGATGTTGAGGATTGTGACTTAAAAAGTAGGGACTTAATAGCTCAACATTCTTATTTGGAGTGCACTCCAAATTTGTGGTAATCACACCATTTCTCAGTCCTCCCTTCTTTTTTGTTCCAATTTTGGCCTCATGTTTGACCTTCTTTGTCAATTTTATCTTTTGAAGGCTGACTCTTCATATTCATTATTCTATGCTTCTGCTCAATCTTCATCGTGAACTTGTATGCCTCACCAATAGTTTCCAAATTGAAGAGTTTCATCTCCCCCCATATATACCATTATATTCTACCATGATATTTAAGAACCTTTTATCTCTCACTTTCTTGGATGCCCAATCTTGCAAATAGAGAATAAAAAATGTCAGTGTAATCTTGAATAGACTATTTCATACCTTAGCAAAATTGTTGCCACTCTATATACAGATCATCATATGCTCCAATAGGGTAGTATTCTTCTTGTACAACTTATATGATATCATCCTAGGTAGGTTCCACCTTAAGGCCAATATCATTCATACTGAATCTCTTTTTGTATACTTCCCACTAATTTTTGATAAGCAATGATGCTTTCAAAAGAGTAAAAGTGATCTTCTCTTTATCGGTGTATTTATTTATCAAAAAATATGAAGACAATTGATCCAATCAATTTTTTATTGTATCAGCATTGATTTTGACTTCAAATTTAGGTATATCAAAATTCACCTGAACCTTGAAGGGTGTTGGGGCACTGAAATGATGTGGGGGTGCAGATGAGGAGCCAAAAATTTTCATCAAGATTTGTTGAAAAATTTGGGTGAATTGTTCTATAATCTACACTTGCTTCTATTAGAGGGCTTCATTCACCATTTTCTTTAAAGGATTGGATGTCTCAATGTTGTCCACCATTTGAGGTCATTTAGAGAATAGGTCAATAGTTTGGAAGCTCTATTATTTTTTATCCAAGCTTCTTGTATCCTAACCTCATCCTCGAGATCATAAACTCTCAAGACAAACTACTCTGATACCACTGATCTAAAACTTAGAAGTTTTGGTTGAAATATATTTTAAGAAATAAGAACAACACAATTGTAATAATGTTATCTCTGAGAAGAGATGTTTTATTTCTCAAAATTGCAGATACAATATATGCCTATCTCTAGGAAGAGATGTTTAATTTCCATTTCAGGTTAAATATTCATTTATACACATTTTTAAGGTATAATGAGGATGTGTAAGGTCACCAATCTCGAAGGATATGAGGTGGTTCTACTTTCACAATTTACAATAATATAGAATTTGAGGAATTATTATTTTTAGAAACTTACTATTTTTAGATTGTACTACTAAAATTGAAATTTAGAAGACTTTAATTTGGTTTTTAGGGGTCAAAATCCATCGATCGAAGATTAGTTCCATCTCATGAAGTTCCCCTCATTCTTATCTTTTCAATGATTCAAACGAGGAGTCAAACAGAGCTATGTTGCAAAAGTTATGGCTCCCAAAAGATTTTGCCACCAATTGAGGTAGAACCGTTGCCTGAATTGTCACTTGAAATATTGCTCAGATAATTCCTCCCTCCTTGAGAATAAATTTTCTCCATTGCATCAATAGTTTTTATGAAGTATGGATGTTGTATTTTGATTTGATTCCCGATGCATACTTGTAATGGATAGTGCTTTGTGGAGCTGTACAGGGCTCAATTGTTCACCATTTCTATTTGACCATTAGTCTATGGATGGAAGGACATGAAATTATTTAGCTTGGTAGTTGTTTGCTTCTATTGTTATGTTATTTGTGTAGTCATGGCTACAAGATCAGCCCTTTTGGATTTCTATGGCTTGACTACCATGAGAACAAATTTTTTGGCACTAATCAGGAAAACAGATGTAGAATGTGGTACCTTTGGTACTTTGTAGCACTATGTTCCAAGAGTGAGGGTGATCCTTCAAGTTTTTTATTCATATATTCCATGCCAATCATATATTAATGCCTGACCAAAGAGTACATCATAAAGATCCAAATTGACCACATCGCATAAGACCTCATCTTGGAAAAGTTTTATTACATATGAAAGAAGACATTGGTGGGTGACACGGAGGTTTCTCCATGGACTCAACCATCCAATACTCTATGAATTTGTGTGAGGCTTTATGGAAAAATTTAGGCTTTTCATTATATTAGCAGAGATTAAATTATTTTGACTCCCACTATCAAGAATGAAATGCAGAGACTTACCTTTCACCCATAACTTAGAGTGCAATAACCTTTCCTTATCATCTAGCCTCTCCTCATGGTTTTGTGATGAAGCAACGATGACATTGGGCTCAGCATCTACAATCTCTTCTTCATGTTAGGTTGTGGAGCTAAAAGCTTCAACCCTTTGCAAACTGAAGGAACAATGGTTGCTGAGATCCAGGAGAATCGACGTCGGCGGCAGGACCGACGTAGGCAGAGACCAGTGCAGAAGGCCACCGGCGACGGCAGGAAGTAGGCCGACGTCGACAGAACCAGACAAGCAGGGACCGACGTCGGTCGCCTGTGTGTTTCAGAACTGCTCGTTTCACGGACAGTTAGTTAAGTGAACGAAGAGTTTGCATGTTGAGACCAGTTAGAGTCTTGGGCTGCGAGGACAATTATCTAAATTAAGAGTCTAAGTTAGTGTTTGAGTTAGGGATCTATTTATAAACCCATTGGCATGTATTGTATAAGCATGAGATAGAAAGGAAGAGTTCCTTCTAGTTGTAAGATCTGTGAGTTGCAGGTTGTTGCAAGCTCATTGGGAATCTACATGTAAGTTTAGTCTTTAAATTGCAGGTTGCAGGTTCATGAGAGATCAGCTTGAAGTGCTATAGAGTGCTTGGTGTACCGGCAGGGTTATTACTGACTGGTTGGTGAGGTGAACACCAATTCTGTGTGTGAGTTGGTTGTTGGGACCGTTTTTTGTGTAGGAGAGTGTGTGTGAGAAGAATTACTGTACACTTGAGGTGTGGCGAATCTCTGTAAGGTGAAAGAGTGTGGCAGCTCTTTGTTGTATTATTTTTTGTATAGTGTTAATACAAGATAGTGTATTGTCTCTCATATTCTGTGCTATTGGTGAATTCTAGTTACTTGTGTTTCTGGTTATTTCTGCATATTCAATTGCTTATATTTGGTAATCATACTGTGCTCTTTTTGAGGAGCAAGATCCTAACAGGTGGAATTAGAACAGGTGTGTTTGTTCTTGGATTTATCTTCCACCTACCCAACAAGTGGTATCAGAGCCTTGGTTGTAGGTTCAAAAGCTGATACCCAACAAGTGGTATCAGAGCTTTAGGTTGGGATACTAACAGATTGGTGTAGATCTGGGTAGTGTGTTTTGATTACAGGTTACTCACAGGGTTTCTGTTTGAGTGGGAGTTGAGCAATGGCAGAAAATAGTCAACTACGAATGGAAAAGTTTAATGGCAAGAACTACCAATTATGGAGGATGCAGATTGAGGACTATCTGTATCAGAAAGATTTGTACTTACCGTTGGGTGGGGTTGCTAGCAAACCCTTGGATATGAAAGATGAAGAATGGGATGTTCTTGATCGGAAGGCTCTGGGATCTGTTAGATTGAGTCTTGAATCATCTGTGATTTTCAGCTTATCACAGTGTAAGACAATGGTGGAGTTGATGAAATCTTTGGCAAATTTGTATAAAAAACCCTCGGCTTCTAATAAGGTATTTCTTATGAAGCGTTTATTTAATTTGCAAATGTTGGAAGGTGGATCTGTTCATAGCCATCTTAGTGATTTCCATGGTTTGGTAAACCAGTTAAGTTCAGTCAATATTGTATTTGATGATGAAATTAGAGCTCTCTTAATCTTGTGTTCATTACCTGAAAGTTGGGAAGGTTTGGTAATGGCAGTTTCTAATACTGTGTCTCCTTCAAAAGTCTTAAAAGTGGATGATATTGTGAGTGTGATCTTGAACGAAGAGATATGCAAGAAAAGCACAGGTGAATCATCTGGAGATGCTTTGAGTGTTGAAGGAAGAGGAAGGCCAAGAGAGAAGATAGAGCGTGGGAGATCAAGGTCGAAGATGGGCAAGAGATCCAAGTCCAGGTATGGCAGAATACCCTGCTGGAAATGTGGAAAGCAAGGGCACTTAAAGAGAGATTGCAGATCGGGTGAAGATCAGCATGAAGGACATGGAGAAGAAGCAGATGTTACGAGTTACGTTGCACAGGATGCTCTGGTATGTTCTTCGGATAAAGTAGAATCTTGGGTATTAGATTTTGGTGCCTCTTTTCATGCATCCCCACATAGGGAATTTTTTCATGAGTATGTCCAGGGAGATTTTGGAAAAATTTGTGTAGGGGATGGTAAGCCTTGTCAGATTGTTGGCAAAGGCAAAGTGAAGCTGAAACTGCAGACAGGTAACACATGGGTGTTAAAGGAGGTCATGCACGTCCCAGTTCTGAAGCGGAATTTGATTTCTGTTAGAAGTTTGGGTGAAGAGGGTTGCACAGTAACTCTCACAGCAGACTCTTGGAAGGTTACCAAGGGTACACTTGTTGTAGCTAGAGGTAAGAAAGTAGGTACGCTTTATCTATCTACTTATTTTACTGATTCTCTTTCTGGGTTATCTACTTCAGCTGTAGATTCGGAGATGTGGCTTAATAGGCTTGGTCACATAGATAAGAAGGAGATGCTGGTTCTTGAGTCAAAGAGTATGCTTTCAGATTTGGAAGGCATGGATCATGGTTTCTATATATGCAGAAGAAGAAGGTGAGGTTTCTTGAGGAATCCGATGTTAGTGACAAGAACAGAAAAGCCTTGGTTTTCAAGGAGAAAGTGATGGACAAAGTTCAGCACAAGATGCAGAGGAATTCTAAGCAGAGCAAGGGTGTTTTGGACAAGGGTTTGATCCAAAAGGAGCTCACGGGAAAAAGTCAGGTCTCACAAGAAAAACACAGAGACCGACATCGGTAGGAAAACTGGCGTCGGTGTCCAGACAGGGACCGACGTCGGCTATGTGCAGCCCGACGTCGGTGACTCGAGGCAGAGAGAGACCGGCGTCGGCCAGGAAAAACCGACATCGGCAGGGTGGCAGTCGCAGGGAACCGACATCGGTCGGCTGTAGACTGAGATGTGACCGGCATCGGTCACTGAGACGAATTTTGGGTGGACAGCAAGCTGTCATGGAGTCTCAAGCGCCCATATGGAGGACTGAAGGTGTAAGTAAGTTCTTAAATTCGTCATTTCCCTTCTTTACACTACTTGTTGCTCACTTATGGCATAGGACCAGGAAGTTGTTGAAGAAGCAGAACAGGTAGATCCAGGTAACAGTGGGAGCTAGGCATGAATGACGATGTGATTCCTTGGAAGAGAACCAAACAGGTGTTTTGAGTAGTGTTGCCAGCTGGAAGTAAGCACTGAAAGACGAATGGATGATAAGGATGAAGAAGAGCGGAAATGGATACGTGAGATGGAAGATCAGGGTATTTGATCTTGTATTAGCTGCAGGGCAATGGAGGTTTGATCATTGTGTTTCTCTTTACCAGGTTGGATAGTATTAGCTACACTATCCTATTTCTGTATGATGTGCTTGTTGCAGGGTTACATATACAGGTATTACTGAACTAAAGGTAAAGCTAGTTCAGGGGTTTGTCATGGAGAATCTGGGAGCAGCAAGATTCTTTGGCATGTGTGTGTTCTAGAGACATGGTAGGTCATATGTTGACTTTGTTTCAGGATGATTGTGTGAAATCGGTTAGCACGCCGATGGTTAGACAGTTCACAGAACAGGTGTCTTGATTCACATAATGAGGTTGAGTGCATGGTATGTACTAAACCTGAGTTTTCCCAAGCAGTGGGAGTTATCACAAGTTTGGAGTCAATCCGAAAAAGTAATACTGAAGGGCAGTTCAGTGGGACCAGCAGCAGGTGCACATGCTATGCAGGGTCAAGTTCTTTTTCTACATGGTTGTAGATGCGGATGTGGCAGGTAATTTGGATGGCAGGTTTTGCACCACAGATTTTGTGGTGGTTGGTCTTCAAGGGTGATTTTGAAGATGGATACATAGCCAAGGGAACAAACTAGACGGTGTACAGGTACAAGTACAGGTTGCAACTGTTTATCTCCAAGTGGGAGATTGTTAGGTTGTGGAGCTAAAAGCTTCAACCCTTTGCAAACTGAAGGAACAATGGTTGCTGAGATCCAGGAGAACTGGCGTCGGCGGCAAGACCGACGTCGGCAGAGACCAGTGCAGAAGGCCACCGGCGACGGCAGGAAGTCGGCCGACGTCGGCAGAACCAGACAAGCAGGGACCGACGTCGGTCGCCTGTGTGTTCCAGAACTACTCGTTTCACGGACAGTTAGTTAAGTGAACGAAGAGTTTGCATGTTGAGACCAGTTAGAGTCTTGGGCTGCAAGGACAATTGTCTAAATTAAGAGTCTAAGTTAGTGTTTGAGTTAGGGATCTATTTATAGACCCATTGGCATGTATTGTATAAGCATGAGATAGAAAGGAAGAGTTCCTTCTAGTTGTAAGATCTGTGAGTTGCAGGTTGTTGCAAGCTCATTGGGGATCTACATGTAAGTTTGGTCTTTGAATTGCAGGTTGCAGGTTCATGAGAGATCAGCTTGAAGTGCTATAGAGTGCTTGGTGTACCGGCAGGGTTATTACTGACTGGTTGGTGAGGTGAACACCAATTCTGTGTGTGAGTTGGTTGTTGGGACCATTTTTTGTGTAGGAGAGTGTGTGTGAGAAGAATTACTGTACACTTGAGGTGTGGCGAATCTCTGTAAGGTGAAAGAGTGTGGCGGCTCTTTATTGTATTCTTTTCTGTATAGTGTTAATACAAGATAGTGTATTGTCTCTCATATTCTGTGCTATTGGTGAATTCTAGTTACTTGTGTTTCTGGTTATTTCCGCATATTCAATTGCTTATATTTGGTAATCATACTGTGCTCTTTCTGAGGAGCAAGATCCTAACAGGTGGAATTAGAACAGGTGTGTTTGTTCTTGGATTTATCTTCCACCTCCCAACACTTCATCCTCTTCAACTATAGGGTGTGTATGAGGTAGAGCAGTAGATGTTGAGGATTGTGACTCAGAAAATAGGAACTTAATGGCTTGACATTCTTATTTGGAGTGCATTCTAAATTTGTGGTAATCACACCATTTCTCAGTCTTTCCTTCTTTTTGCTTCTAATTTTGGCCTCATATTTGACATTCTTTGTCACTTTTTTTATTTTGAAAAGCTGACTCTTTGTATTCATTCTTCTATGTTTCTGTTCAATCTTCACTATGAATTTGTATGCCTCATTAAGGGTTTTAAAATTAAAAAGTTCCATCTCCCCTTGTATATACTATTTTAGTCCACCATGATATTTAAGAACCTTGTGTCTCTCACTTTCTTGGATGCCTAATCTCACAGATAGAGAATGAAAAATATCAGTGTAATTTTGAACAGACTGTTCCTTACCTCGGAAAAGTTGTTACCACTTTATATACAGATCATCATATGCTCCAATGGGGTAGTATTCTTCCTTTATAGCTTCTATGAAATCATCCCAATTAGGTTTCTCCTCAAGGCCAATATAATTCATATTGAATCTCTTCTTGTACACTTCCTACCAATTTTTGATAGGTAATGATGCTTGCAAAAGAGCAAAAGCGATCTTCTGTTTATCAATGAATTTATTTACCAAAAAATATGAAGATAATTGACCCAACCAATTTTTTGTCATATCAACATTGATTTTGCTTTCAAATTTAGGGATATCAAAATTCACCTGAACCTTGAAAGGTGTTGGGGCACTAAAATGATGTGGGGGTGTACATGAGAAGCCAAAAAAATTCATCAAAATTTATTGAAAAATTTGGGTGAATTGTTGTAGCATCTGTACTTGCTACTAATGGAGGGCTTCATTCAACATTTCCTTGAAAGGATCGGATATCTAAGTGTTATCCACCATTTGAGGTCATTTAGAGTGAATAGGTGGATAGTTTGGAAGCTCTATTATTTTCCACCCAAGATTCTTATAGCCTGACCTCATCCTCGGAATCATGCACTCTTAAGAAAAATCACTTTGATACCACTGATCCAAAACTTAGAAGCTTTGGTTGAAAGATAATTTAAGAAATAAGAACATAATTGTAATAATGATATCTCTGAGAAGAGATGTTTTATTGCTCAAAATTGTAGATACAACATATGCCTATCTATGAGAAGAGATGTTTGATTTTAATTTTAGGTTACATATTTATTTATACACATTTTTAAGGTAGGAGGAGGATGTGGAAGATCACCAATCTTGAGGGAGATTAGGTGGTTTGACTTCCATGATTTACAATAATACAAAATTTGAGGAATTACTATTTTTAAAAACTTACTATTTTTAGACTGCACTACTAAAATTGAAATTTGAAAAACTTCCATTTAGTTTTTAGGGGTCAAAACTCATTGATCAAATCTTAGTGTCATATCACGATATTTCCCTCATTCTTATAATTCTAATGGTTCAAACAGGGAGTCAAATAGAGCTATGGTGTAAAAGTTATGGCTCCCAAAAATTTTACCACCAATTGGGATAAAACCGTCACATGAATTTTCACCTAAAATATTGCTCAGATCATTCCTCCCTCCTTGAGAATCAATGGTCCCCATTGCATCAAGATTTGTCATCAAGTGTGGAAGTTCTATTTTGATTTGAATCCCAATGCATACTTGTATTGGATTGTGCTTTATAGAGTTGTGCAGGGGCTGATTGTTTACCATTTTTGTCTGACCATCAGTTTGTGGATAAAACGTTTTGAACTTCTTCATCTTGTAATCTATGTGCTTCTATTGTTGTATTATTTATGTAGTTAAGGCTGCAACGTCGGCCCTTTTGGATTCATGTTGCTTGACCAACATGAGAATAAATTTCTTAGCATTAATCAAGAAGACAGATGTAGAAGGTGGTACCTTTGGTACCCTGTAGCACCATGTTCTAAAAGTGAGGGTGATCCTTTGAGTTTTTAATTCATAGATGCCATGTCAATCATACATGAATGTTTGATCAAAGAGTACATTACAAATATCTAGATTGACCACATCACATAAGACCTCATCTTGGAAAAGTTTTATTGCATATGAGAGAAGACATTGGTGGGTGACATGGAGGTTTCTCCTTGGACTCAACTATCTAATACTGTATGGCTTTGGGTGAGGCTTCATGAATATATTCAAGCTTTTCATAACATTAGCAGAGATTAAATTCTTTTGAATCTCACTATCAAGAATGAATTGCAGAGGCTTACTTTTCACCCATAACTAAGTGAAACAACCTTTCCTTATCATCTAGCCTCTCCTCATGGGTCTATGATGAAGAAACGATGGCATCGACCTTAGCATCTACAATCTCTTCTTCATCCTCTTTGATTGTAGGGTGTGTATGAGGCAGAGCAGTAGATGTTGAGGATTGTGACTCAGAAAGTAGGGACTTAGTGGCTTGACATTCTTCTTTAGAGTGCATTCCAAATTTGTGGTAATCATACTATTTTCCAATCTTCCCTTCCTTTTACTTCCAATTTTGGCCTCGTGTTTAACCTTCTTTGTCATTTTTTCATTTTGAAGGCTAACTCTTCGTATTCATTCTTCCATACTTCTACTCAATCTTCACCGTGAACTTGTACGTCTCACTGAAGGTTTCCAAATTGAATAGTTTCATCTCCCCCTGTATATATCATTGTAGTCCACCATGATATTTGAGAACCTTGTGTCTCTCACTTTCTTGGATGCCCAATCTCATAGATAGAAAATAAAAATTGTCAATGTAATCTTGAATGAACTGTTCCTTACCTTGGCAAAGTTGTTGCCACTCTATATACAGATCATCATATGCTCCAATAGGGTAGTATTCTTCTTTTACAGCTTCTATGAAATCATCCCAGGTAGATTCTACCTCAAGGCCAATATTATCCATACTGAATCTCTTTTTGTACACTTCCCACCAATTTTTGACAAGGAATGATGCTTTCAAAATAGCAAAAGTGATCTTCTCTTTATCGGTGAATTTATTTACCAAAAAATATGAAGACAATTGATCCAACCAATTTTTTAATGCATCAACATTGATTTTGTCTTCAAATATAGGGATATCGAAATTCCCCTGAACCTTGAAGGATGTTGGGGCACTGAAATGATGTGGGGGTGCAAATAAGGACCCATAATTTCTCATCAAGATTTGTTGGAGAATTTGGAGGAATTGTTGTAGCATCTATGCTTATTATTGTTGGAGGGCTTCATTCACCATTTTTTTGAAATGATTAGATGTCTCAATGTTGTCTACCATTTGAAGTCATTTAGAGCGAATAGGTGGATAGTTTGGAAGCTCTATTGTTTTCCATCCAAGCTACTTGTAGCTTGACCTCATCCTCGAGATCATACACTCTCAAGACAAACTGCTCTGATACCACTTATCCAAAACTCAAAAGCTTTGGTTGAAAAATAATTTAAGAAATAAGAACAACACAATTGTAATAATGCTATCTCTGAGAAGAGATGTTTTATTGCTCAAAATTGCAGATACAACACATACCTGTCTCTGGGAAGAGATGTATGCTTTCCATTTTGAATTACATATTCATTTATACACATTTTTAAGGTAGGAGGAGAATGTGAAAGGCCACCAATATCGATGGAGATTAGGTGGTTTGACTTACATGATTTACAACAATACAGAATTTGAGGAATTACTATTTTTAGAAACTTACTATTTTTATATTGTACTACTAAAATTGAAATTTGGGGCACTTATATTTGGAATTTAGAGGTCAAAACTCACCAAACAAATCTCAGTGCCATCTCATGATGTTCTCCTCATTCTTAGCTTTCCAACCGTTCAAACAGGGAGTCAAACGAAGCTATGGTGCAAAAGTTATGGCTCCCGAAAGTTCTGCGACCAATTGAGGTAGAACCATCCCCTAAAATATTGCTCTGATCAATTGTATTTCTAGCACTATCTCCCCAATAATCTCTAACAGTGGCATCTCCTCAACCTGCTCTACAATATATGCTCGTGTGGTAGGAGTCGTCAACGAGGCATTTATTTTGGAAGAAATGTTTTTAACCGCTTCTTTGAAAGACAGAAGGTTGGATGAAGAAAGTTTCCCTATATCAGCAACACCTCCCCTCAATCTCCCCACCTAGTGGATAAGTGAGTCCCTATCTAAATCATATACTACTAGTAGGAGATGATCCTAAAGTAGTTTACTAGAAAAGAGTAAACATTGTTTATTCTCTGGAATCCCAACAAAGAGAGCTAATCTGCATTTTAGATCAGCCACTAAATCTACATAATGTACCCAAAGACATAGATTTTTCCCATTTAGGGAACTAACTATAATCTAGAAACTAGCTTGTATAAACATTTGATCATTAAATCTCCCCTGAAAGTATGATTCTATTTCCAAATTTTGTTTAGACATTTCATCAAACAGATTGCCTGCAAAGTCTGTAGCTTGGAAATTTGCAAACACAGACCTTGAAAGAACAATGCTTGGAGTTATTATATGATACCACGTTTGTGCCTCTGAATGCACTAATATAATTCGTATATATATCATACCAAGCCCCCTAGCCGGACATCTCCTCCTTCCCCAACCAGATGGAAGCATTTTCATCTCCGTCTCAGTATCATCCACCTCACCAAACAATAATCCAATCGGGATAAATGCCCAAGTATGCACCAAACCCATCGGGTCCTTAGTCAGACTGCCTTTGTATAAGTGTACAATGGCTCCCTCAGATGCATGGAAACCACCGTTATTGCAGTCGTGTGAAGCGGTGATAAGAAGTATGGAAAAAGTAGGCAAAAGTCTCCTCAGAGTCATCATCTCCACTATCACCAGGTAACCCATCTTGCCCATGTCATTCTGCTCAGCCGCTCGACTACCCACTCTACCAAAGAATTCATTCTGTGGACATTCTCTGTAGATTGAAGCTCAGTCTGCCATATTTTTTCTTTTATACAATTAACTCCTTAATGTTTTGATTATTGATTCTTTGTAAAAAAAATTATTTACTTTAAAATAAAAGAATTTATTTTTTTATTTTATATTTGTTATTGTGGTATTTTTTTAACTTTAAAATAAATGAATAAATTTATTTATTTACCATGTTGGAATATGTCATAAGTGAATTATATTTTTTTATTGTGGTAATTTTATTTAATTTTAAATAAAAGAATTTATTTATTTACCAATGTAGAATATTCGTTATTATGATAATTTTATTTACTTTAAAATAAATTATAAAATATTTTATATTTGTTATTATGTTAATTTTATTTATTTTAAAATTAAAAAAAATATATTTATTTATTTATTTAAATTTTTAATTATTTAATTCATGTTAAACTGATATTATAAAAAACAAACAAAATCAAAAAATATTAAAATCATACAACATATCCAAACACAGAATCATAATGAACTTCGTTTGATATACCACTTATTTTATATTAATGTCTTGCCTTTTTTCCTTATTAATTGAGGAATGTTGGATTTAATATATAAGAAAATGAAAATGAAAATAAAATGCTTGATTCTTGGATAAAAATTTTCTCTCAATTTTTCATATATTAATTTATATCAATCTCTTCATTCAAGAGATAATATTATCCCTTTAATTTTTAAAATGACAAATATTTGACATTAAAAATGAGATGAAAATATAAAATTAATAATAATTCAAATTATAGTAATTCAAATTTAATTAAAATTATAGTAACTTAAATTTTAAGATAAAATGATACAATAGAATATAACTAACATACATATCTTAGATAAATCTATGTAAAATACATCGATACATATTATTTTCGGGGCACCTATATCGTATTGAATTGTAAGTACCCCAAGAATGATCTATTGATGTATTTTACATAGATTTATCTAAAATATGTATGTTAGTCATATTATATTTCTCTATGAACTCATTTGGGTAGTTAGGTCAAAGTATGGAGTAACCATACTCTAAGTAGACTATAAATAAGAGGTAGTGTAATTGATTATCATATTAAAAAAAATGTTCTTATTGTAAGGTTGTGGAAGTTGCCCCCTCCGAGTGGTTCATCATTTACTCATATATTCTACTTTATTTCAATGATATTTTGGTCTATTATGTTATTCTACTTTATTGGTGAAGTAGTTTCATTGCAGTTAGTACTACCATTTGACAAAAATTAAATACTTACCCGACCTTTACAAATGAATCACCATAACTAATTGTACTCGGACAATCAATAACCACATTTACTTATGTAGATAGTTAATTCAATAAGTGTTTTGATTCAAAATATAAAATGATTAAGCTTTGCTTGGTTTTTCTAAATTAAGAATTCAAAAACTATATTATAATTATAAATGTTTTGATATTGGTAAGCGGTTCTTTTTTGACTATTTTTTATAAAGGGAACCTTTGAAGACCCGTGGGAAACAATGCCACTTAAAGAGTCAACTACCAACAATAAAGGAGACTCGAACATGATTATAATTATAAATGTCAATGTGAACATGTCTAATATCATTTTATAATAAACATATTTAAAAAAATTAAATTCGTTTTAAATTAAATTTTATTTAAATTGTAACATAACTTATATATTTATTTTATCTAAAACATTTTTGAATTTTATAAACTTTTTATTAATATTAAATATAATTTTTATCTAAATTGAAAACATTGATATATTTTTATGGAGGAAGAAAAACCCTTCCAAGGAAATGAATATTTAAGAGAAGGGACATTACAAGAAAAGAATATTTTTTCTCTTAAAGTGAATCGTCCATGCCATTAAAGATTAAAAGTATTGCCACCGACTCCTCGTTGATTCAATGCTTATGCTTCGCGTTATTATTTAAATTTCTGTTTCTTTTGAAAATAAGTATAGAATATACCTTTACAGTCACGCGTTCGAATCATTTCATCCTTACCTTACCAAAATAAATTAAAATAAAATAAAATGAATGCATCTATTGGAAGGATTTAGACATCTTTACCTTAGTAATCATACATTTAATTTAAGATCTCATTTGATTAATCCGTTATAATTAGGGGCTCCATCCCATAGGATTTAAATCTAGCCCTTTTCATATAAGGTGTTTTTGAGGATTTATATTTTGTTGGAAGATTTTTCAACTTATTATTATATATATTTCATTTATATAATTTTTTTTTAAGTATTCATTTTTTACTAGTAATGTTTTGGGATTTTTTTGGTTGACCTTGTAAATGGTTCACGATAGTTGGAATTGATGTTAACATTAATCTTACAATTATTAAGAAGGTTAGTGTTGGTATAAGCATATGATGAATATTAAATATTTGACATCATAAGGTCCTTAACAACTTGTTGAAAAAAGTCAATGTTAGTACTACCATATGATGATACCTAAACACTTGACCTCATCATTACAATGTTTCACCATAATCAATTGTTCTTAAACAATCAATATCCATGTTTATTTGTGTAGATAGTTAATTCGATAAATGTTTAGATTCAAAATAAAATCACTAAATTGTATTTGGTTGTTTGATTTATAAGTTCTTAAACCAAATTATGATTATAAATATCAGAATAAACATGTCTTATATCATTATATAATAGGCATGTTAAGAGAAAATTAGCTTCATCTTCACTTTCATTTGAGTTACACAATCTATATATATTCTCTAAAATATTTTCAAAGATGTCCATCGACCAATTTTACTATGTATGTTTGTAAGTTAGTGCTTAGTTTTAACAACTTTATATATAGGTACGATAGGTTTTCAAGTTTGAGATTGATGATATCTTTATAATACGATCATTTTATTTTATTTTTGATATTTTTTTTCTTCCAAAATTTTTCAAATACTTTATTTATATTTAAATTTATATCACTTGAAAGAATTATTTCATTTTGGATGCCTTAAAATTATAACTATTTACTTGAGTATATATTTCAACTTCTTTCAGATGAAAATGTCTCATTCACAATTATCAAATAATGATAATAAAATCTACATTATTATACTTTTGGTAACTTGTGTTTGATAATATATATATTGTTTAAAGATTCAATTTGAATGGGAAACATACCAACTTTCATAAGGAGAATAGAGTTATTAAGTTTTATTATTTTTAATTTTGAAATTGTGAATAATGAATTATTTTTGGATTGACTCAATTTAACTTCAAATAGAGTGATTAATATTTATTACTATTAATTTTGAAGTTATAAACAATAAATTATTTTTTGATTTGCTCAATTTTATTCCAAATTCTATGAACTATACTTCCATCCCAAACTCCAAACTTATAAAATATCACATATGTTACAAGGCTCTAAAACAATGCATTATTTTCATCCTTATATTAAAGTTGAATCTTTATAAGATGATATTCCAAACTGTAAAAAAAACCTTTTAACTTGTGATTTTAAAAAAATCTCAATACTAATGTTCCGATTTAGTTTGTCATTAATTTTTAATACCAATGTATTTGTAATAGTAGTGTCTTTAAGGCACTCCCTTGTAATAAAACTAACTTTATAATTGTAATAATATAAAGCAATGCCTTATATAGTTAGTTAATCATGCATGTGTGCCCACTTTTGTGAGAGCCTTTTATTTATATATTTATATTGATGTAATATTTCTTATAATCAGCTACCGTCGATTTCAATGTCAAAAGATCTAACGGTTTGTGGAGGCCAAAGACGAGAATAGATTGATCAAAGCTTTCACCCCTACCTATGTTATAGGTCAAGAGATGAAGTGGGCGATTGGACCAATCACATCGTTTAAGAACTCACAATGGCAAACCATATAGCAACAAAAATTAAAGCTTCTATCCACCACCACATTATCAACTTTAATAAAGCTGATAAATTTTTATTAAAGTTATTTGTGGGGCCGCTTCCTAACAAATTTAGCCCAATGTTGGATCCATCCATTGAGTCCAATGATAGTGCAAGGTGTTAGAATCAAAGAATGAGAGAGTATATCTAATTAACTAAAATCTACCATGGTAAAGCGTTCCCGAGAGTGTCAATTCATTCCAAATAAGAGATATGAATTCTTTTTAGTATTTTTTTTTTGGGGTTTAGTTGTGAAAATATTTTGGTTATGCTAATACATTTAGTAATATTGTTAAGGTGTTAGGTTAAATATTTGTAAGAATTTAAAGAGAAATTTAATAAAAATATTAGATTTGTTAATAAATAAAATGATATTGATTTTATTTTTTTTCATGAAATCATATAAGTTTATAAGACTAGTAAATAAAAAAGTTCAGAGTTTTGTATCATCATTTCAAATAAAATATTAATTGGTGAATATGTACCTCATGCAATTTTATATATAAATTTTATAATCAGTTGTTTTTAGAATTAATAACCTTTCATCTTATTTAAATATTATAAGATAAAAAATGAGGAACAAAATTTTGAGTGCACAGATACAAAATAATGGATTATTGAATAAATAAGTTAAAAAAATGCCACCACAAAAATAACTGCGCTAAAAAGATTAAGTTTTTAAGTTTTGATGGATAATAGAACTCTTAAAATCAGAGCCATTAATCTTATTCGCATATGGTGGACCTTGACCCTCTTCGTTTGTTTGTACAATCTACAAATGAATAGATTTAGTGATAATGATAGTACAAATATTTAAAAATATCAAAAGTATATGTCAAGAAAAGTGTAATAAAAAAATGAAAATTAATAATGAAATTTCTTTTAGACTTGATATAAGTTATGGTCCTAATTTGCAAGCAAGGACAAGGCTAAAAGGCAAGCTCAATAGATGACACTTGATTATAAAGTGTCACGATCAAGCTTGAAATAGATAGAGAGAAATAATCCTACGGTGCTTGGGTTAAGTGGTCCCCTTGTTTTTTTAATTATTTATCATAGTCTTCAACAACTTGACAACTCATACACGATGGATTCCTTTGACATGTGTAATCCATTCAATATCTTAGTCCATGCACTTAACAATTGTTAGGGCATTGTAAAAGCCATGACAATGACAATTGTCTAAAGAAGAAATGTTTAAATAGTCTATGCTTTAATTCTTTAAAACTTGATCTAAACACTAACTATAACCTGTAATTTTATGCTTTCATTTATATATCTCAGCAACAAACAAACAAACGACGATCTACAAAATATGATAAAAATCATAAAAGCAATGGACAATTGAGAAAACACTTTGGAGAAGGCAGGTTTTATGATTGAGTATGCGGGTAGAGAAGCTAAATAATAAGAAGCCCACGGTGATTTAAGACCTTCTCTTATAAAATAAAACAAGTAGAGGTGTTTCTATTTCTAGTTTTTAGTCATTTTAAAAGAACAATGAATCCCTTTTATGGGATGATTAAATTATAATGTCTCTAGACTACAGTGAGTTTAAGTCTATGATCAAGACAATATATTCATATACATCTTATAACAATGGTTTATTGGTCTTCGTAATAGGATCGCATAGCTTTCAAAGCATTAAAACACACATGTTCATCGAGTCTTTTTTTCTTGCTCTTTCGTATAATTAGTATTTTATATTAAATGAGGTTTTAAGGTACTTGAATGAAGAATCAAAGCAATCAATAACAATGACGTCAATAATAGAGTAATTATCTTATTCTCTCTATGAAAATTCAGGTGTTCATGCTTCTGGATTTGATTCGGCAAAAAATTGAAAGATATGGAAAGCAAAGAAATGTTACACGAAATACTAGTATCAATAAAAATGATGATGATACACACAAATTTGAGGATCTCAGCGCTCCCATGGTGGCCACAACCCTAGTCCTCAAGATATGCATAATAATTTGAGTGAATGGGATAATCTACTTTCAAATGTTTCAAAAACTCTAGTCTTGAAAGAATTTGGAGGACGTTAAAGATGATTTGGTCTTTTTTATAGTTGAACAATTCCCTTCTGTGATTGGAGATGCTATTTAGTTGTGTAAGTTTATTTATAGCATGGTCAAATATTCTTTCATTTTATTTTTTTAGTTATGTAAGATCATTTATAGCTGCTCATTTATGTTTTGTTTATTCATTGTATACTGCCAACTTTGATGTATATATAATATATAACTAATGTTGAAGAATTCAACTATTAGGGTCTCTGAAATATAAGCTTCATGCATGTTATTCTCTACAGTTACTTTTATTTGTGGTAAAATTCAGATAATAAGATTAAAGGAAAAGCACTTAGAATACTAACATTTCTTGTTTGTGTTATTTGTGTTCAACAACTTACCAGGAAGGAATCTGAGAGGATCAATATCACCAAATATTGCACAGTTGAACGAATTGGTTCACATGTAGTCTCAAAAAACATTACATTTAGTATTCAATTTTTAGTTTTTTGACGAGGTTAAATTTGACAACGCTGTTAATTATAAACATGTCTCATAACACAAGGTTCAATTTTTGCACAATTTTTTTTATTTCTCCTTTTTTATTGTTGCAGCTGTGTTTTGGTTTGTTGTTGAGTAGCGGGAATACAACCCCTAAAAGAGTTTTGTATCTTTCTTTGAGGCATTCAATTCAACAGTAACATATTACCCAAATCATAATTATTTTCTTTAGAGTGCACATGGAATTACTTTGAGTGCAAGCTATGTGAGTATTGAACTTGCATTCATAGATATTTATGGGAAATAAATAAGAATTTGTTTACAATTTTTTCATTATTTTAGGGTTTATGATAGGCCTTTTATTTATTTACACACTAGTTAGCCATGAAAATCGTAAAGCATCTAGAAAAGCGTGAGATGGATATTCTCTCTTGCATTTTCAATATCAAATCACTATACAATGAAGTCCCTTTTAAAACTTTGGCTAAGTTTTAATTTTGGAAATGATTCAATGATGTAATTTTTTTATATTTTTAAATTTGAAATAGACCTATTTTCCCCAAGAAAATAGTCAAGTCACTCTATTTTATCCATTATGAAAGTAATAAACTATTTTAGTTTGTATTTATTAAAATACAAATATTCCAAACATAATATCAAGTTGAAAAGGTGCTCAACTCTCATTGGATGCACATTACACTATGCAAATTAATCAGTTAAACTGATTGCAATAATACCTGTTGCACAAGTACTAATAAATGATAAAGATTTAATAAAGTGAAACCACAACATGCATGCATTAAGGTGAAATAATTTTAAATAAATAATCACCAATATATTTTCATGAATTTGTGACACTTTTTATAATAGAATCGAGTAAATTTAATATTGTAAATCAAAAAATGTTTTTGATGCAAATTATTTTCTAACATAATTTGCATTAGGATAATTCATGTAAACCTAGAACTAATGTTAGTAGTGTTGATTTGTTTTTTTATGCATAACAAAAGTTGGGGTTTTCACCCTCTCATTTTAGGACTATTGGTGATTTAGCCCAAGGCATGAGTTGTAGGTTACGAGTCTCTAATGGTTTGAATTGGTGGATTAACATTAAAAGTTTGTCATCTTCAGACTAGGTTATGAGTCTTCACACTTAATTTACTTTCATTCACCCATCCAAAAATAATTCAAAAATAGAATGATGAACATATATAATGAATGCAATATACTCTATACCTATTTGACCAAATTTCATAAATAAACTTAAAATATGAAGGTAAGGTAGAAAAAATTATTAGAAGCAAGATAATCATTCTTTTCACTGATCTTATAATAAATCAAACAATTTTTTTTCCAAAAAGTAATGGCTTAAGATGAAGACATGTGGTAATCATCCATTGGCCATGGAGTCACAAATCAATAGGTCACCTCTTGAATCTTTAATTTTTTATGGCCAATCATATCACAACATGAGGCATTTTCCTATTTTATCATAGTCATGAAATTCACCTCTTTATAAAATTTTAAATCCATGGATCCATGAATTTGTTCAATCAACTTCATCATTTTCAAGTGTCTACTAATTTTTTTACCTAAGCAATGTGAAGTATATGACATATTATTATTTATTTGGATTCATAGAAACATGATGTTTTTATAGGATCAATTTTTTTAGTCAAGTTGGTAGATCTATTGGTTTTGTAAAATCCAACATAGAACATTCATGGACTTAGAATTTGTTCTTGAAAAATAAAAAAGACCATTTTTAACTATAATAATATTTAAAAACTATTTGAGGCCAAATGTTTAATAAAATTGTGAATAAAACCAAGATAGGTGGAAAATAGTGATAGGACATAGAGCCAAAGAGTTTGAGTCACTCAAAAATAATGTGGCCTAAAATAAGACATGTGACAATAATCTAATGGCTATGGGGTCATGGGGTTCAATTTTCATTGAAATTATTCTCAGGCTTGGAGGGGACACGTGGAAGATCTATAGATTCTTGAAATGTGATTTAACTTTGTAGGGATTTATGGTGTTTAAAACCCTAGGTTGTTAAAGGGCTAGAATGATAAATCAAGGAAGAAATATGCAATAAATATAACCATTAACTTGGCTAGAAACTGACTTAGATAGATGAATTAAAGGTTAGAAACTGGTGCATAAGCTATTCAGAGTGGTGTTAACTAGAATCAGGACTCGAAACATCTCTTAGACAAAAGCATAGTCCTTTTGATATTAGTGCACCATGCTAGTGTCTTCAAGGGCACAATAGTGTTCTCTTGTAGAAAATAGTATGAACTTTTGGATATGCCTTCATCTGAGTCTAGTATCCTTGTGCCTATGCAGATGTACATTGATTCATTGTCTCTAACCTATTTTTGACTGATTTAGAAGTGAAACCCTAGTCTTCCATGTTATTAGGGTATTTAAGGAGCATAAGTATAAATAGTGTGATGTGAGCTGGATAGACTGGACATGACCTCAACACCACACTGTGTTGAGAGTTGCCTATATACTAATACCTTGAGAGGGGATGATGCCCAATGCAGTTCTCCCAATCTAAGTGCTAGTGGAAGTACAAGTGAAAGCTAGTATGAGTGTTGGTTTAAGTGTATTGAGTGTGACTTGAGACTAAAAATTTGATCTTAAGATTATTGTAGATGGTTCTATGCAAAAGTAGGGTAGAATAGGGATCAATGACCTTAATTTGCATAGGTTATTTATGAGCTTATTTGTGTGTATTTACATTTAATTTTTATCTAGTGGGTAAAGGGATAAAATTAGTGTATATATACTAGTCTAGTGCTTGTCATGATATGGAATAAGTCTAGGCCAACCCTAAGGTTTATTGAGAAAAAGAAATATGTTCATTGGAGGAGAAAAAGGTAAGGGACAGTAACATGGTTCCTAGGTCACTATCATAATGTGTTAGTGTCCAAAGGGTTGTGTTAGTGTCTAGGTACTAGAATCCGGTCCACAATGGGCCTGGATACTTTGGGGATGGTTTGAGATTACTTTTGGTACAACTGGGGATGGGTTATACCTGAATAAAATTTGGATAAGGATTAAAAGTGGCCCTAAGATAGGTCTAGGGATAAGCTAGGGATAGGGTGGTCTCAATTGACATTTAATGCACTCAAGTGATATTTTATATGACTATATTTGCCTCCCTTTTATTCTATAAATTTAACAAAGTGAAATGACTATAATAAAAGAAAAATAAGCATACCTAAAATTACATGTGAGGTGAAGCCCATGAATCTGGGTATGAGTTTTTGAAGTGTGCTCTATTGCATATCTTACAAATGAAACATGGTTGAATCATCCCTTACTTAAGGAATATCAAAAGCAAAGACAAGACTAAGTAAAGATATAAGAGAGAGAAAAGTAATGAATACACCTTATTGGGTACGTGAACCAATGCAAAAACTTAGTGACATATTATGTGTAGTTGGTGATTAAATTAGTGAATAACCTGGACTAAGCTAATGGATTTCTCAATCCCCATATTTGGGTGGCTTAAGAACTCAATACAATTTTGACTCCATCAATGTTGGTGTAGGATATTTATTTTCCTACCATTTATCTTGCTTAGTTATTTTTTGTACATTGGGGAAGCTTATCCCACATATATTAGGATGTTGGTTCCTTACCTTTCTTCCACCTATTTTGTGAAGTTAGTCCCATATGCATGGTATGGTTGGGATTCTCATAACTTCCACATATATGTACATCCCTTTGTAAGTTCTATTGATATGGAATATTTGGAGTCTTTTATATTTTGGTGAGTTACTTAGCTAGGAGCTGTGTAAGTTGTGAGTTGTGATAAATTTGAAAGCTATGAGCTTAGTGAGCTTTAAGCTTCGAGCCTTTGTTATTGATGTAGGGGCATCCTTATGGACCCTAAAATGGATTAAATTTTGGCTTGAAGTTGTATTTTAGGCGTTTCATATGTGTATGAGGTCCTAATGTAGTCTTAGGAGTGAACTAGATTAGCACCAGTTACATAAAATTTGAATTATGGACTTTCCCTCCAAAATTGCCACATTTGAAAATTTGAATTTTTGAACATTGTAGAAGGATTTATATGCATTGTTTTAAGGTGGAAAGGTGTAAGAAAAATTTAAATAGGTGTCCAATATGTATTAATGCTATGTAAAGGGCATAAACATGTTATTTTGTCTATAGGCATGGTCATACAATATGCATAGTGGTCAAACATACAAAATGCAATGTAACTTTAAACACCTCTACGTGGGAAACCTCCAAGAATTGGTTATGCCTCTTGGAGTAGTTATAGGAGAGTTAGTTTTGGTCATGTGATAGTGATTTTCACTTGAAGGAGGGTAGATAATGAATGTGAAGCAAAGAAAGGTGATGAATAATGGACTGTGTAATGAAATTCTATGTGCATTATTAATTACAAGGTTGTGACAAAGATTATGAAGTGTATTTGAATCCTCCACTAGTAAGTGGTTTAATATTGTGATTGATTTTGGTTGAGAAATTGTTATAATCTCTAAATTAATTTAGGAATATTTGTGAGAGAATCAGGTAGTCTCATTTGTAGAGACAACTAGGCCTGATGGCAGATAGTATGCATATACAGTTTTGTGTGAAAAGTTTACTTTGGCATTTGATCCTTTTGATATAGAATTTTAAGCTTTGATAACAAGATAATGTGTCTTTTTTGGATTCAAATGACATTGAAAAAAGTTTTAATAATTCACTAATGCATGGGAGCCTATTCATAGGTTATAATGACTGCTAGTGTTGAGAAAGTTTGGTGAAACGCTGAGTCTATTACTGTATTCTTTATCTTGAATGCTTGTTTAGAGTCCAAAGGGAATAACCACGGAGGAGATAGTTTTGAGATAATGTTTTTATGTTTAAAAAACCCTTTAAGAATTTTTAATCATTATTTACAAGTTGGAAACAACAAAACCTTGTCTAAACCCTATAAAACCATGTTTTCTATCAACAAATGTAGTCAAGAAAGACTGAGTTTGAGACATTGTGAATTTATTATGGGTTATGGGAGTTTACTCACTAAAAGGAAAAGTTGAATTGAACCAAGATATAACTTTTCCCATAATTATTTTATCTTGAAACCTTTCCTAGACCAAGATATTGATTTTTGATCGCCCTCAGCCTGTGATAGGGTTTGGAAAGCCCTAAACTAGGGTTTTGTCAATTGGAAGAAAAGTAACCCTAGGAAAATTGCCAAAACATGTAGTTTGATATATTTTTTCATGACCTAATTGATTCAATCACTTTCAAGACCATACAATACCTATAGTATGGATTTATATCTAGAGGGGTTGAGAAAGGGCTAAAAGAGGCATAGTTTGGAAGGTTCAAAGAAGGAAAGTGAACTTAGGAAGCAAGTTAGGTATTGAAAATTGACCCACAGGTGTATTTCAATAAGGAAAAGGAGAATATCATATTGGCAAGTCATAATTGATATTAATTTTTTTGTACTAACCTATTTACATTCAGACGGGGCTATAAAGATGGAGAATTGCTTTAACAGAGTTGCATGAGTTGAAGATAAGTGTTTTAGATAGTTTAAAAATAGGTATAGAGTATTTTTAGAGACTCACCTAAGAAAATAAAATACCTTGTCACCTTATATCAGCCTTTTAAACTTGTACTTGTATGGTGAATGAACTCTTAAGCCTAAGACTAGTGAAGTATTCCATTGTTTAAGAATAAGAAAGGGAAAACTTGTCAAAGCTTTGAATAATTTGGTATTAGAGCATAAGGATGGTCAGAAAATAAGGTAAAGAGGACAAAATAGTAGCAAGATAAAGGCAACCAATATCAGCTTAAAGAATGCAATAGAATGTGGCCAATTTGGTCATTGAAATGAGGAACATGCAGGCTAAAATGGTAGCCATGGAGATAGCTCAAAGAAGAAGGGTCATAACTGATGATGATAGTGATAGAGAAGAGGATATCCTAGAGCAGAAGTGAAGGAATAAAGATAAGAAATAATTGAGGAAAGATTAATCAAATCCATGATGAAAATGGGTTCAAAACCAAAGCTAGATGTGCCAATGTATGAAGGCAATCTAAATGTAGTTGAGTTTGTGGATTGGATAGCAGCCGTGGACAAGTATTTCAACTATGAGGAGGTGGATGAAACCAAGAAAGTAAAAAATTTAGTCACAAGATTGAGAGGACATGCTTATTTGTGGTGG
Source organism: Torreya grandis (assembly GCA_037957365.1). Classification (NCBI taxonomy): domain Eukaryota; kingdom Viridiplantae; phylum Streptophyta; class Pinopsida; order Cupressales; family Taxaceae; genus Torreya; species Torreya grandis. Next base: position 1,282,703 of record JARHVA010004624.1, read on the forward strand.
GATGGCATCAAAAAAGAGAGAAGGAGAAGAGGAAAAGCCAAAATTTAGTCATGGGATAAGATGATGGTGAAGATGAAGGAAAATTTCATGCCCAAAGACTACCATACACATTTTTTTAGTAAGTTGCAAATTATCAGATAAAAGGAGCATTCAGTGAAGGAATATATTGAATAGTTTCATAGGTTGAAAATTAGGATAGGACACTTGGAAGAAGATGATGAGAAGGTAACAAGGTAATTTAATGGTCTCAAATTCTCCATATAAGATGAGATAAATATATTGACTTTGAAAATATTTGAAGAAGCATACCAAGTAGTGTTGAAAGATAAAAAAAAGTTGGCAAGAAGGCATACACAACAAGCAAGAGGAAGAGGTAAACAAGTGAGAGGAAGAGGAGAGTATGACAATAAGAATGCATATGAGGAAGGTGAAAGTAGTGGACAAAGACATGAAACACATCTAAAATGTGGTTACAGAGATAGGAGGCCATATTATAGAGATGGAGATGCTAGAGGAAGAGGCACTAGTGGTTTCATATGAAAATGTTTCAAATGTAACAAGTATGCAGGTCATAAGTATTGGAGTGTCTAGAGGAGAATCAAGAAAGGAGTTATAGGAATAAGAGCAGAAATCAAATGGTGCAACTTATAGAGGAAGAGAGTGTTAGATCAAATTCACATATAGTGGCACCTGAAGGAGAGGCACTCTTGATGAGGAGGACATTGTTGAAGCCACCAAAGGAGAAAGAGCCTACACAATGGAGAACACTCTTCAGGACAACATGTAAGTCCCATCGTAAATATTTCAAGATGATAATAGACTTAGGAAACATGGACCACTTGGTCTCAAATGAGATGGCAAGCAAACTTGGTCTCAAAATATTACCTCATCCTACACCTTAAAAAGTTTCTTGGCTTTAGGAAGGATATAGTATGATTTTTAATGAACAATGCTTAGTATATTTTTAGATTGGAACATATAGGGATCAAGTTATGTGTGATGTCATTCCCATGGATGTTTACCATGTACTACTAGAAAGGCCTTCACAGTTTGATAGGTTAACTAGTCATGATGGGGTGAAGAACACCTATTATTTGGAGCACAAAGGAGTCAAGTATACACTATTGCCTTTGAATAATGATGATAAAGTTATTGGTGTCTATTATAAGTTATTGGTTGTAGGTTACAAAGAGTTGGTGCAATAGTAAGATGAATATGTGAATATGGATGAACAACCCAAGTTTAGGAATGTGAACATATGTCAAGTAAAACTTCTTCAAGTAAGTTTGTGAATGAGTTATTTGCAAGTTTCTCTCAGAATTTGGTAAACATTTCTAGTTGTGAACTCATAGAAGGCATGATAGGCAAGCTCCACCACATGAAAGAAAGTTTTGAAAAGGAAAGAGATGAAAAAAAAATGAGTAGTGTACAACATATCCATGAAGGACAACCAAGTGAAGGCAATAGCATAAGAGTTTTACATCAAGATCATGAGAATGTAGATGAGAACTTGTAATACTTGATAATAGAGGAGGCTAAGGGTAGTTGTAAAGATGATATACAACAACAAACCAAGCACTTATGTAAATAAATGACATGTAAAGATGAAACAATTGATATGAATGAGGTGGAGTGTACCAAACAAGGATAATGGGTAAAGAATGAAGAAGATACATTTGTAGTAGTAGTGCTATATGGAAGGATGGTTGTGATGGAATAGTTTGCATAATAAGAAGCATGGTTTACATATCCAAAACAAGCAATAAAAGGACAAATACAATGTTTTCCTTGACATGTTTGTTGCATGTGCAAGTACACCAATGAAGAAGAAAAACCAGAAGAGGCCTAATTATGGGCCCCAGGAACATGTTCACCTCTAAGAGAGGAAAGTAATAGTAACAACCTTCAATCAGGAGGTATAATGCAATTAAAGAGGAACAAAAATCAAGTTGACATGTATGGAAAATTTTCTTCAGCTTGGTAGTATGATGCAGGGGCATCCTCATGGACCCAAAAATGGATTAAATTTTGGATTAAATTTATCTTTTAGGTGTTTCATAGGTGTATTTTGTCCTAATGTAGTATTAGGTGTGAACTATATTATAGCACAAGTTGCATAAAATTTGAATTATGGAGTTTCCCTCCAAAACTACCACATTTAAAAATTTGAAGTTTTGAACCTTATGGAAGGATTTTTATGCATTGTTTGAAGGTGGGAAGGTGTAAGAACAAGTTAAATAGGTTTAAAATATGTCTTAAGGATATTTAATGGTAATAAACATGTTATTTGTTCTATAGGCATGGTGCTATAGAATGCCTAGTGGTCAAACATACAAAATGCAATGTAACTTTAAACACCTCTACGTGGGAAACCTCCAAGAAATAGTTATGCCTCTTAGAGTAGTTATTGGTGAGTCATTTTTGGTCATGTGATAGTGATTCTTATTAAAAGGAGGACAAAGACTGAATGTGAATCAAATAAAGGTGATGAATAATGGACTGTGTAATGAAATTTTGTGTGCATTGTTAATTACATGGATGTGACAAAGATTATGAAGTGTATTTGAATCATCCACTGGTAAGTGGTTTAATATTGTGATTGATTTCGGTTGAGAACTTGTTATAATCACTAAATTGATTTAAGAATATTTTTGAGAGAGGAAGGAAGTATCATTTATAGAGACAACTAGGGCTGATGGCAGATAATATGCAAATACACTCTTATGTAAACAATTTACTTTGGCATTTGATCCTTTTGGTATAAAATTTTGAGCTTTGATAACAAGATAATGTGCCTTGTTTGGATTCAAATGAAATTTTAGAAAGTTTGAATAAGTCAGTAATGCATGGGAGCCTATTCATAGGTTATAACAACTATTAGTGTTGAGAAAATTTGGTGAAACCCTGAGTTTGTTATTGTATTCTTTATCTTAAATGCTTGTTTAGAGTCCAAAGGGAATAACCATAGAGGAGATAGTCTTGAGATAGTGTTTTGATGTGTAAAGAACCCTTTTAGAATTTTTAAAGATTATTGACAAGTTGGAAACAAAAAAACCTTGACTAAAGCATGTAAAACCCTATTTTATGTCAACAAATATAGTCAAGGACTAAGTTTGAGTGATTGTGAACGTATTATGGGTTATGGGAGTCTGCTTACTGAAAGGAAAAGTTGAATTGAGCCAAGATAGAACTTTTACCATAATTATTTTGTCTTGAAACCTTTCCTAGACCAATATATTGATTTTTGATCACTATTGGCATGTGATATGGTTTGAAAAGCCCTAAGCTAGGGTTTTGTCAATTGGAAGAAAAGTAACCCTAAGAAATTTGCCAAAACTTGTAGTTTGATATATTTTTGCATGCCCTAATTGATTCAAGCACTTTTAGGATCGTACAGTCCCTATAGTATAGATTTATAGCTAGAAGGGTTGAAAAAGGGCTAAAAGAGGCCTAATTTAGAAGGTTCAAAGAAGGAAAGTAGACTTAGGAAGTGAGTTAGGTCTTGAAAATTGATGCATAGGTGTATTTCAACAAGGAAAAAGAGAATATCATATTATCAAGTCATAATTGATAGTACCTTTTTCATATTAAACTATTTGCAGTTAGACAGGTATATAAATATGGAGAATTACTTTAGCAAAGTTACATGAGTTGAAGATAAGTGTTTGAGATAGTTTTAAAAGAGGTATAGAGTATTGTTAGAGACTCATATAAGTAAATTATAGATCTTTTTATCTTATATCAGCCTTGTAAACTTGTACTTGCATGGTGAATGAACTCGTAAGCCTAAGACTAGTGAAGTATTCCATTGTTCAAGAACAAGAAAGGGAAAACTTATGTAAGCTCTACATCAGTTATGCAATCCATCTCCATTATATGAACACATCTATTACAAATTCTATTCATTTATTTATTTCTAGCTTCAACAGATTTGTGTGTTTGATCTTCTTGTCATCAATCTTGAACATCCGTTCTCGGGTGAATCTTACATGGTATCAAATCTCTGAGTGGTAGTAAATAACACCATTATTTTTATTGTTGTTTATTCTAAGATCTTGAGTTTATCATTTGTAAAAAAATAAATAGTTTTTTTATATTTGGGTTTCTTTTTACCGGTTGTGGAGGAAATACTTGTTTTATTCTCTTGTGGTGCCATTATTATAGCTAAGATGCTATTATTATAGCTCCAAAATAATTGGGACACCACATCTATTTGCCTTTGAGGGATTCAAAACAATAAACTCAAGTTTTTTATCCATTTGCAAATGCAAATTTATGTTTTCATAAAAAAACACATATTTTATTCTACAAACTACTCTCTAACTGTATAGTATCATGCTAATATTTTTATAATTTTTATGCACCTTGTTTTCAGATTTCCAAATCATTTTGAATTTCATTGAGAAATGCAAAATTTATTGCATTTTTACTAATTGCTACTCAAAAAAAATATAGTAGCAAATTGTTGCTAAAGATTTTTTATTGTTTTCTTAAAATAAAAATAATATATTGTGGGTAGATTAATTGAGACTTTGTAATGCTCTATGGTTCAATTACAATTCCAATGTCTAGTTCCAAGGCTATGTCCACTTTGTTTTTACTCAAGTACGAATTTAAATTTGTGCAAACTCATTAAAATAGGCCATTAATGATGGGAAAATAGATTTTATAATAATTTTTTATTGGCTACTTGGATTTGAGTGCCACTTTTGTCAAAAGTGAATGGCTTTCCATTCCCATTCTATTAGTTTCATTTGTTTCATAATTCCAATAAAATTTTAAAGTGCCAAATTTGAGGCGTCATTATTGATTAGTCTCAATGGGTGTTGGTGTGTAGGGTTTTCCTATACTTTTCTCCTTGATTTTTTCTCTTATACATTTGATCGGTTCTTCTAATTAGAGGTCATCATCTACAAAATAGAGGCAGACTTTGTTAGGGTGATGGGACTCATTATCGAGCAAAGTTAGTTTTTTATTTTCTCTCTTTTAGGGGGAGTTTTTCTTATGGGTTTTCTCTTTTTCTCTACTTTATGAGAGTTTCTATGTTCTTGGGTACCTCATCTGGCCTCATTATCAGGACCCAATTCTTCTACCCACCTAAGCTATGCTTAAGGGGGGTTGTTGATGTAGGTTATTTTGTTTTCTACCATTAAGCTTGCTTGTTTTTTGTACATTGGGGAAGTTTATCCCACATGTATTGGGATGTTGGTTCTTTGCCTTTCTTTCACCTATTTTGGGAAGTCAGTCCCACATGCACGGTATGGTTCAGATTATCCTAACTTTCACCTATATGTACATCCCTTTATAAACTTTATTGATATGGAATATTTGGAGTCTTTTGGATTGTGGTGAGCTACTTAACTAGGAGTTGTATAAGTTGTGACAACTTTGAGAGTTATGAGAGTTGTGAGCGTAGTGAGATGTAATCTTTGAGCCTTTATTATACAATCCATCTCCATTATATGAATACATCTATTGTATATTATACTTGTTTATTAATTTTTAACTTTAATAGATTTATGTGTTTGATCTTATTGCCATCAATCTTAGACGTCCATTCTTGGGTGAATCTTACAATCATTGCCCACCCCTGCTCAATGGATCATAATCTATGAATAACTTGAAGTGGACTAATGGTTTGTCTAACCCTCTTATGTAGTTGGCTCAAGAACTCAAGTAGATTATGACTCCATCGTTGCCTATCCATGTGTATTAGATGCATCTGTGACTAAAACTGTATGATATCATGAAATTGTATAAGATGGCTCTAGGCCACTCGAGAACTCTAAAATGTAAAATAGATTAGGGGCCACTTAGGAACTTATGAATGTAGCACTACTAAAAAATGCCAATCATTGTAGATAGACTGAAGCATCAATCTAGTGTGAAACCTAGTGTACATGGTGTCTAGAGTATACAATGTGGATTTTGACATGGAGCTGCCATTCCATCTGAGCAAACTGGTGAAAAATTAATGTTGTGAAAATAATGTGTTACACACATGCCCCCAAGTTTGATATTTGTGCATATGGGGTTTGGACTGAGTTATAACAATTTGTATTTAAGTATATCTAAAACTGAAATGAGAGTGATCATGTTGTGCATGATGCCCCCAATTTGAGTAAATTAGTATGATTATGTGAAAAATTAAGAATAAACTAAGCATAACTAATAATCTATGACTGATACTATGCAATTGTTTATTAATTTTTATCTTTAATAGATTTATGTGTTTGATCTTATTGCCATCAATCTTAGACGTCCATTCTTGGGTGAATCTTACAATCATTGCCCACCCCTGCTCAATGGATCATAAAATATGAATAACTTGGAGTGGACTGATGGTTTGTCTAACCCTCTTATGTAGTTGGCTCAAGAACTCAAGTAGACTATGACTCCATCGTTGCCTATCCATGTGTATTAGATGCATCTGTGACTAAAACTGTATGATATCATGAAATTGTATAAGATGGCTCTGAGCCACTCGAGAACTCTAAAATGTAAAATAGATTAGGGGCCACTTAGGAACTTATGAATGTAGCTCAGGGACTACAAAAAAATGCCAATCATTGTAGATAGAATGAAGCATCAATCTAGTGTGAAACCTAGTGTACATGGTGTCTAGAGTATACAATGAGGATTTTGACATGGAGCTGCCATTCCATCTGAGAAAACTGGTGAAAAATTAATCTTGTGAAAATAATGTGTTACACATATGCCCCCAAGTTTTATATTTGTGCATATGGGGTTTGGACTGAGTTATAACAATTTGTATCTAAGTATATCTAAAACTGAAATGAGAGTGATCATGTTGTGCATGATGCCCCCAATCTGAGTAAATTATAATGATTATGTGAAAAAATTAGGAATTAACTAAGCATAACTGATAATCTATGACTGATACTATGCAATTGTTTATTAATTTTTAACTTTAATAGATTTATGTGTTTGATCTTATTGCCATCAATCTTAGACGTCCATTCTTGGGTGAATCTTACAATCATTGCCCACCCCTGCTCAATGGATCATAATATATGAATAACTTGGAGTGGACTGATGGTTTGTCTAACCCTCTTATGTAGTTGGCTCAAGAACTCAAGTAGACTATGACTCCATCGTTGCCTATCCATGTGTATTAGATGCATCTGTGACTAAAAATGTATGATATCATGAAATTGTATAAGATGGATCTGGGCCACTCGAGAACTCTGAAATGTAAAATATATTAGGGGCCACTTAGGAACTCATGAATGTAGCTCAGGGACTACTAAAAAATGCAAATCATTGTAGATAGAACGAAGCATCAATCTAGTGTGAAACCTAGTGTACATGGTGTCTAGAGTATACAATGTGGATTTTGACATGGTGCTGCCATTCCATATGAGCAAACGGGTGAAAAATTAATCTTGTGAAAATAATGTGTTACACACATGCCCCCAAGTTTGATATTTGTGCATATGGGGTTTGGACTAAGTTATAACAATTTGTATCTAAGTATATCTAAAACTGAAATGAGAGTGATCATGTTGTGCATGATGCCCCCAATCTGAGTAAGTTAGTATGATTATGTGAAAAATTAAGAATAAACTAAGCATAACTGATTATCTATGACTGATACTATGCAAACCTAAATTATAACTACCATACCTTTCTATAGATTCCATAATTTCATGTATATGGGGCTACTGGATAGTAGCACAATCCCTTAGACAATAACACACTACACTAGTGTCCTCTATGTCATACTAGTGTCCTTCTATGTTTTTTATGTACCAAACTAAAACTAAACTATGTCTTACTATTTTCGCTATGTTTTCTTGATTTTAAGCTCTGTAATCTATGTTTGCATGCTAAAAATTATGTTTTGAGTGTACCTGAATTCCCTGATCTCTATGATAAACCCTATGAATGACCCCTTGAGGGGATTTGTTAAACTTGTGCAATAACTATCCTAAAAAAAAAGATCTACTTCATGTGTGTTAGACTAAAAAATATTTGATATATACATTATACACCAATATAATGTGTATACATGACATCATAATGTAACATTGATTGAGCATAGGTTGACAATGTATGATGTATGCTATATATGACATTCACAAAGTTATCAAGATATATATAACAATATAAGCATGTATATGAGAAACAAATTTGAATATAATTTATGTAAACTACTTAGGGGGATGGGGCATGATGTCCATCAAGGCACCCAAAAAGGAAGGGGAGATGCATGAGGTCCTTCATTGCATTAAAAATTGAGTGTTAGAACAACAAGCAAGAGACAAGTGTCATGGCCATGATTCATATATGAAATTATACATACAAACACATGAGGCATGGAACATAGGCCAAGGGGACACAATACAAGGAAATAGGCACATATCACTAAGTTTGAAAAAGCAATACATATAAGGACATGTTCAAATGTACATATACATAAAGAGTAAGCAAGGTTGGCTTAGAGCCATAGAGAAGTAAATGTTAAAATGTACACATACACAATCAAGAAAACACACAAAAGGACATAGGCACATGTCCAAATCATACATTTAGTGAAAAATAAATGGCTTAGAGCTTGGAACAATGGCATATTCAAATTCCTTCAAGTAGATGTAGAATCAAAGAGACATAATCAAATGTAAACCGGTAAAGCTAGAAATGGAAAAATGCATGATCAAGTGGTACAAATTTTTATAAGAGAAAAGATGTACATAATCTAAGTTTGTAGTAGTAGTAGTAGTAGTAGTAGTAGTAGTAGTAGTAGTAGTAGTAGTCAACAAAAAATTAATGTATTATATAATGATATAACCTGGGAAAGCAGAAGCTATGTATAGGATTCCCCCAATGGGTGAATGTATAAATGTTGAATCTATGTATTGATGTGTGTGCCCCCAGTGGGTAGATAGTAGCAAATCTAAATCTATGTGATGGAAATGAGTCCTATAAGAATCTACAAACACTTGAATAGACTAAGTGAAGCATGCATGTATGATAAAACTAAACTATACTAACATAGATAACATATGTATTACTTATCAAATAAAAGGAATGTAAAGATGACAATGCATAAAATATAAGTTTTTGTATTTTTTGAGAAATATTTGAATGATTTTATATTTTGAACATATTATATTATTTTTGTCTTTTTTGAGTAAAATCTATGTACAAGAGGAGATATGCCACTAACTGATGAGTCTCACAAGAGACTTGTGATCAATGTGTCTTGTATCAAAGAGAGGAAGAGTGATCGTACATGTTGTGTGATAAGGCATTTAAGATCAGAGAGTTAGATGAGTGATTTGTAGATGAAACTATATGTAGAATGGGTTTATGAATTTGTGAAGTTGACTTAACAAGCCTATTAATTATAGAGAGCTTTACCCATCTAGTATAAAAAGTGTTGGATGGTAGGTCCGGCTCTTATTATAATGCTCAATTCCTTATAGGGGGTGTGGGGGGAAACACCCCCGACTATGGTCATCATGGGGGTCCATGGGGGTAGTGACCTACTTGAAAGACCCTTTTGGTAGGGGTTTGGGGGGATCACCCCCGAAGCAAAATTTAGTTAAAAATACATTTTAAAATATTGTAATTCCATAGTAAATCTAGACTGTTCACTATTAAGTTGCAGATCTAATGGTAGAAATTATGTTTATCCATTTTCCCCCTATATATAACCCTCCTTTTGATATGAGGGTATTGTAATTATGGTGGCACATTGTATGTGAGTGAAGAGGAGATTGCAATGGATGTATTACAAGTTTTATCCCTTCATTTTGTTGGACTGAATAAAGAGAAGAAAGGGCTATTTCTATGTGGACATAACCCATATTGGGTGAAACACATTAAATCTATGTCTATCTTGTATTTTTTTTTGCATTTTAATTCTATCTCTATTTCATTAATATTTCTTTGTATTCTGTATTCCTAAAAAAAGTTGTAACCATAGTGGAAGCTCTATGTTGTAACATTGATCTATGTGGTAATGGGGTAGAGAGAGGCTATCTAGAATCCATAACATGTCTATAATGCAGGGGTATCTCTAATAAAGGTATTTATGGTAGAGTATGCATACATGGTAATTTTGGACGAGTAAACCTCACCTGCACTAGTGGCTCAACTGATATCTGAGGTGTGCTAAAAGACGATTTGTTTTGAGTTTTAACTAGTGATTATCATATAAATGGCTATGGAATAGGTAAAGGATACTCATATGTAAGTCCCTCAATTGTAACCACTTGATTAACATGTATATATTTGAGACATTTGTGTATGGTAGAAGGAATGGATCTAAGATGATGTATCCAAGGCCTAACCAATAACATATCAAATGTCTCGGCACTAGGTATGACTATGAATTTGGTGGCCACATGTGTGGGCCCAACATGTAATGGAAGTACAATCTCCTTAATGGATGTCTAGACATGGCCACTAAAGCCATGAATAATTGTATTTGTTAGAGAAATATCTTTCTTTTAATATCCCAATATTACACATATTGGTGCTTGAACCATTGTCAACCATGACACTTTGAATATGATGATAATCAATGTAAGCTCATAGAAAGAGTGCGTATAGATCTGTGTCATCATCAACTACCTCTTACTCTAAGAAAGTGATGAGAGGTCTAGCTAGCATTGTAATATGATACACACCAATGATATTATGTAGAGGGTGTGTGTCCATTATGATTATAATAAGATGTTGGTGGAATTTTTGCTTGATATGTATAATGAAAACCTAAAGTGCCTATTGTCTCATTAGCTGTATGTTTGGGAGACAGATTTGAGAATATCTGCATTGATTTTGTTTTTATTGGTTGTACTTTGGCTGTATTTATAGGTGTGCTTACATCAATGATATGAGCATGGTAAATTTTAGCGACAAATATTCATTAACTCATGAATATTCCAAATTCTAAATTTTATTTTTGATGTTTTTTTAGGGTTAGTAGATGGGTCCAGATCACCAAAAATTTAGGAATATAAATTATTTTATGGGTCAACTCACCAACCATTTAAAATAATATCTTAGATTACACTTCAATTCACCACATATATATAGTTAAATTTCCCCTTGATATAAAATAAGTCAAAAATTAGAACTGGAATTAGAGGACCGTAGCACTGAATGAGAGTAACTAAACAAAACAACTAGATGGTAATATCAAACAACAATAGTGTTAATCTAGGGAACCAAATGATAGTGATGAATGACAATATATTATGACAGTACTACATAAGAACATCAAACATAAGTTCCAAATGATAATATTGAATGACAGTGCTAAATGACAAAGCCAAAAAGTAGAATGGTGCTACCACCAAATGGAATAATTTATCTATAACACCTATTCTTTGATTAGACAACAAGATTGGACAATAAAACTAAAGTGATGCATCCTTAATCATCATGGCATCTGATGGGAATGGTAAAAGGATAGGCCAATTATCAAGAAAATTGAGCATATTATCTTATTTTAAAGATCCAACCACAAATTCCATACAATCACAATGCACTCAAAATGCAGGTATTTATTGTTTTTTAGTTTGTCATAAATTTGACTTTAACTATTCAATAATATTAAAAAGATTTTACATGCATAAATAACCACTGATATCTCACCAAAAAGAATCAACTAGAATAACATGTCACCCCTTAAAGATTATTTTGATGATGATATGCCACCACTCGAAGATGCTTAATTTTTTGATGACAATGATCATGACACTCAAGTGGCAGAAGAGATTGTTGGTTCTCGCCAAACATAAAGTTTAATTGAAACCTCCACTTAAAAATATTTATAAAGGAAGAGAAGTAGATGGACAATTAAAAGGTCATTTAAGGTGGACTAGGAAACAAAATTTCCCTTCATAAAACGTATATAGCCTAAAAATGTTGATGATACTCCAAAAAAATATAGATGTACAATATGTAGCTAGAAAATAGGAAAAGAACATAGAATACAACTGAAATTAGACATGATTGAGAAACATTGTATAAAACTATATGTGATAGTGAAACACCCAGATGGATTGATAACAAGAACACATAGGTGTAATAATGCAGAAGAATACATACATGTAAGATATGCACATGAGTATGAAAATGATAAGAAATGTCAAAAACATCTTGTTGAGAAAGGAGGAACAATCGAAAAAAAATTTGGAAAATTTATGCAGTCCCATCTAAAGGCCAAATATATACATTTCTCTATTATATATCACATTCTAAAAAAAAGGCAGACCTATTTATAATTTTTTAGATTATAAGATTTTACTTCAACATAATGGATTTCTAGATATTCCACAATCACATTGATCAAATAGTACTGATTGGGAAATGGAAAAATATATGACAATGGTTGAGAAGGAATATTTGTAAGAAAAAGTTCAAAATTCACCAATCATCTCACTGCCCATTGATGAGATCACCACAATTGACAAGACATCTTAGGTTTGCATGCATGTTTATAATTTTGAGAACTATTCAAGGCAATCTCATCTACTAGTAGTTCATAAAATGGTAGAAAATTGAAATGCAAAAAATCTTCACAAATTGGTTGTATCTAATTTTGAAGATAAAGCTGGGATGGATGATTATGCAATAGATACAAATCTAGTGTGTGTTGGGGATGATGATGCATCAGTTATACAGGGGCATAGAAATGGTTTATGTGTTTAGTTGCAAATAAAAGTTGCCCCATATATGATTCTAATTCATTGCATGGCTCATAGGATGAATCTTGCATATAAAATAGTTAGAAAATTCATAATGTGACAAAAGTGGAGGAGCTCATTCATGACCTACATGCTTATATGTCAAGAAATCTAAAAAGATTTTCAGAGTTCCAAAAAAATTTAATAATAGTGACTGATGGTAAGAAACTATTGAAAGATATTGATACAAGATGGATTTCTATGTATGAACCTACATTCCAAAATTTTGAAGAATATCCATCATTAGTAGGTTTTCTGTATAAATATTGTAGAGAAATTGACAAGGCAAAATATTTACTATATCATTTAATAGATTTGGAAACACTACTAACATTATGTGGAATTCTCCCAATGATAAAGAAAATTAATTGTTTAATGAAACATGCTTAGGAGAGATCCATTTATATTGTTGACTTCATATGACTGAGAAAACAAGTATTTCAATATCTAGATATACTATACACTTCAAATGAAAAGTTTTAAGGCCCTATTTTTAGCAGTTGGCAATGTTTGATAGATTTAAGGAACCCTAAGAGATATTTAAAATTGAATATCAATGATCATCTTTATGTCATTTTTAATGGCAAGGAGATACTAATGCACACTTTCTACAGAAGACCTAAGCTTGTGGGAACTGAATCTGAAGAACTGCCTATAACATGTATTTTATATGACACTATTCTATCTGAAACCTAGATGAAACTAAGTATAATTTAACAAGACTTATATATGGATATCATATATCATTTAAAAAGGATGATTTTTTGGAGGCCATGATAGTTATGAATCCATTTTCTAGAACAGTAATATCAGTCAAAAGTTGATTAGCAATTTATTTCACAAATACATGGGTTATATTATAAAGCATTTTAGTAAATATGTAGAGGTGAATGGAGTAGAAATAAAAGGTATTTTGGGAAATCATTTACTAACATCTCATTCAACTCATTTTGGAATTACAATGTTTGAACAATATCACCTTCTAAGTGAACCAATAGAAAATGGGGCAATCACACATCTATGTAAAAAACTTTATCCTAGTAGTATACTGTAGGAAAGTCTAAGTGAATATTTTTTATTATATGAGATTTTTCAAACAATGATTCTAAGTAAAATGGAAGATGAAAGAGTATTCAGTATATTATTATTCATTAAGTCAAAACTTTAAAATAGATTGGATAAAAAATTAGAAACCTGTTTGAGATTATATGTTTCACGTTATGTTGTGGACATGTTTCCTTATGAAAGAGCACTGTCAACATGGAGTTCTCTAACTGAAAGAAGAGATATAAGAAATACATTGATAAATAGAAAGGATGTAAATAATGATACTAAATATGGCACTAACATGATAGATGCAAATTTCACTAGTGATGATTAAGTTTGTGTAGGATTGTTTCAACTACCAGACTATTAGTTGTGTATTTATTGCAATTATCATATTTTGAATTCCAATTTCATATAATTTTTTATATTATAAAATATTTCAAGTACTAGATTAATTACAATCTGGATAGTATTGTCATTTGAAATATTCAATCCATTCATCATGTAATTTTCCCTTTTATTAAATTGCTTTTTAATTGTATTGTCATTTGAAATAGTTGTAATTTGATATTGTAGCACCATATTAAGAGTTTTAACTTTTAGATTAAAAATATGAATTTGAATTCAAATACAATGGTGATAGAACAACATAATGTATCATTATTTTGTTTGAACTACATCAACTGAATAAACTCAGATTTAATAATAGTGACTTTATAACATCACAAAATTAAAATTAAAATTTATGCTCAAGCCTAACACCAAATCCATCAAAAAAAATAATTGCAATCCATGTGGCTCATCCACTAATTAAAACTCAATAGATTTAGCATTGTAAATCCAAACTTCAAATTGTCATTGAAAATATATTTTTTTAAACAAAACATTGTTTACAAATATTATAGAGTTTAAAACATTATTTACAAATATTATAGAGTTTAAAATATTTTTTGGGGTTTCACTTCTCGGCTACTTTCTCAACCACAAAATCCTCGATGCCATCCTTTAATATTTCTACCCTTACAAGATCCTCAACCACAAATTAATACGAATAAGATTTTTTCTTTCTTCTTTTATAGCATATCTTGTAGAAAGTAGACTTAGATCGACATATTTCTTCTACTTAAATAATGCATAGAGATCCCATCCTTCCTCCATAATGATTTTTGGAGTGTGTTGTTTTGTTTATTTAACATAACAAGCTTCTCTTTGAATTGAATTGCAGAATATAATCTTTTTTGTGCATTTTTCAGATGCACATTGAGGACCTCTTCTTTTTTCAAATTCTCATATTTTGCCTATAATTTAAAATGAAATTTAATTATATTTGAATAAAAATAAGTATGACATGAAATTTGATTAAAATGAAGATACATTACCAAATATTATTGACATGAAATTTGATTAAAATGAAGATACATTACTAAAGCTTTTTCTTTCTCGATGTTCACAATCACAACAAAGTTGATGTCTTTTGCCCATTTATTAAAATATACCTAGGCTTTTGTATTCAAATTATCTAACCTATTAAACATAATAGTCAACAAATTATCATTGTAACTATTAGAAATAGTAACTGGCCCATATTTAGCTTAGGCAAACAAAGCATCAATCTTTGTGGGTTCATGTTGCACCAATGAAAATAATTTTTCTCATTGGGAGTGGTTGTGATAATAGGCATTTATTTCTTTTATCAATGGATTCACCCAAAAATCCAAAACATATACATTTTATAATTCATCTATAACTCCCTCCTTAATATTTGAAGTAAAACTTTCTGATACCAAATTATTCAATGGAAAATATGTAATAGCATCATCATACAAGACAAAATTCTCTAGTGGGGTGGGGGGTGAAGACGTATAATATTCCTATTGAAAAATCACATGAACATTTTCTCCTTGGATAAAATCATGTGGATTGAAAGCAGCTTCGATAACTTTTTCACTTTTAATCCCCAAATATTCCTTGTCAAGATCAATTTCATTCAAACAAGTCAATCCCTGCCCACTTAATATACTTCCGATAGAGAAATTGGGGAATTCAAAACATGATAATTACAGTGTTTCTATGATATGTGTTGGCACATGTAGTAATGGAAGAGTCTTCCCCTTTGAGTGAACTAATTTTGGGGGTGGAGGCAACAACATACTATTCCTCAAAGATTGAGGATGTGTTGCAAAATGTAAATTATTTTAGACAAAAAGTAAATTTTAAAAATAAAAATATATGCTAATTTGAAATTAAAGGTTTAGTACTTTTATTTAGAGACAATATCTCCTCTAATATATGTGTCGTATTGTGAGTGATGGGAGTGTTTTGCGCTGATACATTACACAAAATTTTAGTCATAAAAAACTATAATCAAAAATCAAAAAACAAAAAACCAAAATATGCAATGTAAAATACCTTGCACAAAGGGTCCAAAAGGCACATTAAACATTGGAGTTTATTGTGGTGGTGGTTATTCCATTACAAACTCAACTGATATTGAGTCAACCTCAATAATAATATAAATAACTAAAATAATGCACATGAAAGTTAAAATATCATTAAAAAATTTTAAATAGTAAACCTGCACACAAAGATGATGAGGAAGACAATCTTACATGTTTTGAAATCTAAAATGATTTCAAGGATGATATTGTAGACTCAGATTCTATAGATCCTTCAAATCTATGCTATCCTTTTGAGGTAGATTATTTTTGTGAGGCACAAAATCTTACCTGTAACAAAAAAATTTCAAATATATATTAATCCCAAACTTGATAATAGTTTAATAAATAAACAAATATTAAACCTTAGTTCAACAAATAAACAAACCTCCTGTTCATCCACAGACAAAGGGTTTGTTCTCATCTTTGGATGAAGCACAGTTAGAATCAGTGTTTTTTGGAGGTCATATAAGGCCTCATAGTACAATGCCAGAATAAAATTTGAATAAAAAATAGTGGAACTGGGATTGGTACAAGCATTATTTTTATTCAAGCCTTATCTTAGAGTAAATAAAAGTGCACCAGTCATATCTCAAATTATAAAGAGTACAAATAATGTAAAACAATGCCCAATAGGGAATATTTAATGGTCTTCCCTAAAATAATATTTTTGTGAGGAAAAATTGAACCAATACTTAAAAAAAAGGGTCACCAACATCTTCCATGTAGAGGCCCTTCTTCTGACTATCTGAAATGAAAGAGAAAAATGAGGAATTTACATATCAAAAGTTGGATTTTGAATAATAATAAAAAAATATAATTACATACTAGTTCAATCAATCTGCAAGCTAAAAGCTAACTCCAAATACTTTTTTCATCATCTGTTAGCATTGCTTTTGAAGTCACAAGGTTTGGTTTTTGAAA
Source organism: Torreya grandis (assembly GCA_037957365.1). NCBI lineage: Eukaryota > Viridiplantae > Streptophyta > Pinopsida > Cupressales > Taxaceae > Torreya > Torreya grandis. The sequence goes on from JARHVA010004624.1 coordinate 1,299,831, forward strand.
TAGAAGACCTATCAAATTGTGAATCTCTTTTGGCGAGGTACCAAAGCAAATCATTCTAGAGATTGGGTTCATATTGAAGCTCTTCTTACTAGTGTCATATGAATACATTAGAGATTCAAGTAACCCAATGTTTATTTTATACTGGGGCATGCATAGTAGGTCACCAAAGCTACATTTTAAAATTTAATCATTGTACGCATTTGGTTGCTATATGATCTTCAAAATGTCTGAGTATAGCAGGTTCTTGAAAACATATTTTCTTTCCATGGATAGGGAATTGCTATGGGTGGGGTCAAAGGGGGATGAGAAATATGTTCTAATAAATGTTTAAAATGAGGGTAGAGGGTGAGTATTTATAAGACAAGGGGGCAACTGGGTAACTGGACACATTGGTCACCCAATAACATGACCTGACATTACTGTTTGAAAATGTCTACTCAAACCACTGCTTGGCACAACCATCTAACACTTGACATCTTGTGCACACCACTTGACACATATCATTTAGCTCATTCATTTAGCACAACTCCCTGACACAACCATATGACATAACCATCTAACACAACCCTTCAATGTAACCATCCAACATAGGCATTCAACACAACCATTTGGCACATTTATTCATCACATCATTCAGCTCATCTATTTAGAGAGATTGTTCGATGTGGCATTCAATGGTTTTTTTTGTTTCTATCTTTTAGTGTAGTCAAATGGTTGTACAAAAAAATAGGCAATTACTTGTTTTCACTCCTTTATAATCATCATAGATTCTCCATCGTCCATAGATGATTTTCCATAGGTATGAATCAAATTTCCCTAGATTTGCCAAATATTTCCAATAAGTTTTTCATTAGGTTCTCTTAAAATTAACCCTTGATATTAACATCTATCAAATCCTTAATCTTATATCATAAGCTGATGCATTTATTTGTAGTATGGTTTGGGGCCTTATGAAGTCATAAAATGCATTGGAATCATAGTTATTTTGAAGAGGCCTAGTCGTATCAACTTATTTAATGGGAGTGAGAAATATAATGTTGCATTCCAAGAGTTGTTTAACATGTGCTGGTGATTTAGGAAGATTCATAAAAGGTCTCCTTGGAGGAGTCAATAAAACCATGCATAGAGTTGGCTTAGATGTTGTATTATCTATTGTCTTTTGATCATTCTTATTTTAAGTGGGCCTCACCTTGTATGGGGGATTATTGGAACTCTTATTATTTGAATATAATGTAATTTAATTTACCCATAGAGAGAAGCTTGACTTCCCACTATTTCACTATATGGCATAAATCTATGAATGATGGAAACTTATTGAATATGATAACTTCATGTAATGTTAGTAATAAACTCTACTTGAATATGTCCTAGAGTTCTCTATCTACCATGGGGCTAGTCATCTTTGCTAATATAATTTTATATCGCAATACATATATATTTTTTCTTTAGTTGAGTAACTTGAACATAGGAAACCTTATCACTAATGTTGATAGAAAAGTGTGCCAAAAATATATCAATTAGTAGATTGAATAATGTGATGGACTGATTAATAAGATCATAGAACCATTGAAATGCATAATATTTTAAAAAGTGAGGAAAAAACTCATTTGAGGAGCCAATCATTAGACACATAGTCCAAACATGATGCATGAAAAATGCATAGATGATGCTCTGGGTCACCTTTACCATCATATAAAGTGAGCTTGGGTGCCATAAATCTAGATGGAAAATGAGTTGCCATTATATGTTGTGCCAAAGGTGTATGTAGAAGAACATGAGAATCTAAGGTATGAGATGGCCCAATGTCACTCTGATCAAGATGTAACACCTTGGCCTATAGAGAATGTATCTCATGCATAAGGGATTTTAAATATAAAGAGGAGGAATGTGTACTAGACATAGGAGGTGTTTCTATTGGTGAATGTTGCCTAGTTATAGCAATTTATTGTAGAATTTGATTTACCCCTATAGTACGTGTAACTATATTAGCATCTATGGGGTTAAAAGATTGACTAGTAGTGGAATTTGGAAGTTTTTTTCATATTTTAATTCTTGGATATGAAATTTTTTAATTCTCTTGTAAGTCTCATCAATTTGGTTATCAAATTCTACCATTATAGGTTTAAAAGTAGGAAAATAAAATGTTGTATATTTTAAACCTTTTAAGAAATTTAATCTATGAAATATCACAAACATAAAAAAATAAATCAGATCTAAGATTCTAGAATTAATGTCTAAGCATAAAAAATAAAAGGATACAAACCTTAAAATCATATAGGTTTAGGGTTTGGGAAGTATTCTTAGTAAGTCAGGTTCACCAAATGATTTAACTTTTAGGGATTTATGGTGTTTAAAACCCAAGGTTATTAAAAGGTTGGAAAAAAAATCAAGAAATAAATATGTAATAAATATAGCCACTTAATTATGCAATAATTGACCTAATTTGATTATTCTAAACATAATAATGAACTACACAAAGATGAACTTAACTAGAAACTAACTAAGAAGGCTAAATATAGTACAAAAACTACTCAAAGTGTCATTAATGGAATTAGGACTCAATACCTCTCTTGAATAGAAGTGTGGTCCTTTGGATAATAGTGCACCATGCTAGTGTCCTCAGGGTTACAATAATGTAATCTTACATAAAACAATATGAACTTGTACATATGCCTTTGTTTGAGTTTGATATGTATATGCCTATGCAGACTAACCTTGATTCATGATTTGTCACTTGTTTTTGACTGATTTGGAAGTGAAATCCTAGACCTCCATGTTGTTAGGGTATTTGACGAGCACAAGTATAAAAAGTGTGATGTTAAATGGATAGGTTGGATGTGACCTCAGCACCCTAGTGTGTTGAGAGTTGCCTACATACCAATACCTTGAGAGGGGATCAAGCCCGATGTAGTTCTCCCAATCTAAGTGCTAGTGCAAGTGCAAGTGAATGTTATTATGAGTGTCAGATTGAGTGATTTGAGTGTGACTTGAGATTGGAAATATGATTTATCTAAGCTTAGGATTGTTTTAGATGGATATATGTAGAAGTAGGGTAGAATAGGGATCAATGACCTTGATTTGCACAACTTCTTTATGAGCTTGTTTGTGTGTATTTACATCTAATTTCCATTTAGTGGGTAAAGGGATAAAAGTGGTGTATATATATTGATCTGGTGTTTATTAGGATGTGTAATAGGTCTACGATGACCCTAAAGTGTCTTGAGATTGATAATGTGTCTGTTAGAGGAGAAAAGAGGTAAGGGATAGTAGTGTGGTGCCTAGGTCACTAGAGCAGTGTGCTAATGTCCAAAGGGTTGGGCTAGTGTTCAGGTGGAAAAATATGATGCACTAGGGGCTTGAATGCCTAGGAGATGGTCTACGATTGCTTTTGGTACAACTGGGGATGGGTTAGACCCACATAAAAGTTGGATAAGGATCAAAATAGGCCCTAAGATATGTCTAGGGCTAAGCTATGGATAGAGTGGTCTTAAGTGACACTCATTGCACTGATGTGACATTTTATATGACTATAAAATGGAATCAAGACTCATGGAATAGAATCATAAACTCAAATAATGGAATAAGGCTTTCATGGATTGGATGAATGCGGGCCCATTGGGTTTTAATATCCAACCTAATATCACATAGGTTTACACAAATAAAAATATTTAATTTTAAATCCAACGTAATATCACATAGGACCACCCACATAAAAATATTTAGGTCTCAAAATAGAGTGTGAACTTTGGACTTAGGAACTAAAGTGGACATGGTCATGATAGACTCAAGATATTCCTATTAGGGGCCACTATTGAAAATAAACCCTTTAGAGTCTAGGTATAAAGGTACCCATTATATACTTAGGCTTAGACATGGAAATTATAGTGTCACCAATTTGAGTGAAAACATAAGTGAGTTATAACATGAATTATATATAAACTAGGAATATAATGTGGCTATAAAAATGACTTGGTTCATAAATTAGAATGTAAATTTTGTGAAATAAAAAATATCTCATTTTTTCCAAAAGAGGGTCCCTATTTTTTTTAAATAAATGGGGTGTTTTTGTCACAAAAAATAGCAACTATGTGGGGAAAACACTGTTTGACATTTAGTAATTAGTGTTTTTTGGTTTTACTCTCAATGAAAACTAAGTAATCGATATAAAAAAATTAAAATATTTTCAAATAAAAAATTAAATATTAGTACCAACTTAATCACATAACATACTGGGCGTCCACATAAAATGTGTGATAGTGATTTATTTACCTTACCAAAAGGATTTTGAATTTGACACAAAAGCAACCACTTGATTAAAAAAAATTTGGAGGGTATGTTTTTTTTTGGTGTCCCATGGTTTTGATAACAATTCTCCCATGACTAACGAACCTTATGGATATAAGGGGAGGCACCACTAATCCTTATGGTGGGGGCACATAAACTAACACTCCACAATAACTTGAGTATCAAGAATCGACCTCGAGACCCAAATCCCTTAACCAACCATGCTACCCAAAAAATATTTTTTGGAGGGTATTATTATTATATATTTATAATTTAATAGGGGATGGATTAGGGGGAAGGATAGGTATTTCTCTATTGCTAGCGAAACATATATATCCTCAACAAAGTTACCTTTGGCTATGCTCTAGGCCTTTTTCCATTGCCAATCAAGCATCCATAGCCTCGATGGAGATTGCTCGAATCATCCATGTAGAAGAAAGTTGAAAAATTTATTTGAATTAAAATATTCTTGTTTTTATTTTTTTAAGTATTTCCCAAGGGTTTGGAAAAATTATTTCTAGGGTAAAGGGACATCTTGAATAACTTAGTCTCCAGTGACATTTATTTTACTTTCTCATTTTCCTCAAGGCAATTTGTACTTTGATGAGGTGTAGTTATGACTCTTTATCGATGTGAATTTTTTTCTTGAATTTATGTGAAAACTATGTTCAAAATATATTCATTAATCTAATTAAAGTATAATAAAATTAAACATGATACCATAATTCACCCAAAGTTTGCCATTTTCTTAAATTCTAAACATATTCACAGTGATCCCACTTTCATCTAATTGAATGCAACTAAAACTTGTATTAATTTGGTTATATAATGGGAACATAATGGAAATTTGGAAGTGATCAAGCTCTATTTTATGGATGTGGAGAATGATGTTCTCAATTCTATTTCAGTATGTCTTCAACAAGGTTTATTAAACTACCAACAATGAAAAATAATCTAATCTATGAAAACAAGAAAATAATAAACAATAGTTTAAGACTAATAAATAAAAAATAGAAAATAAACTAATCTACAAAAGTGAGAATATAAATAAAATTAATCTACAATAGAAAGGAAAAAAAGAAAACTAATATAATCCTACACTAGTCTAAACTAAAGCTCACATTTACTTTGAGAGTGTTTGGGATGGAAAAATTGGTAAGTAGTGATTCAAGTACTATCCATTCACTGGTAACATCATTTCATTTCCCTATAAATCCCTCAATCTAAAAGCATTCCTTACTAATATTTTAGAAATCTGATAAGGACCAATTCACAATGGATTTAGCTTGGCATGTTGTCCTTTCCTATCTTGGGCCTTGTCCCAAAGTAAGACTAGATTTGAGATTCTGAAATATTTGAATTTCACCTTTTTATCAAACCATCTATTGAAAATGTCTTGGTGTTTGCTAAAATTCCATAAAAACTCTCATCCTAAGTGTCCTTAATTTAAATAATGTGAAGTAGCCTAGATTGCACTCTGTCATCTTCTCACATATATTCCTACATAAATTGGTATTTGGGGAGTTTCAATGTGATCAAGAACATATGTTCTTATATGTAGACTAGTAAAAATGGGGATAGTCTCAAAGCTTGCTTGTATCTTGTTTATTTAGCCCACAATGCCTATATTAGCAAAGAATGCCACTCTCTTGGCCTATTCCCAATAATGTTTTTTTATGGCATCTATGAAATTTTTATTTGTGTATTATACTACACCATTATCTTATGGATAACAATTTCAAGATAATTATAAAGTGATTTTATTGTCATATGTCCACTTATTAATTTATGTAGATCAAAATTCATGTCTATTATCACAATTTAAAGAAAAGGGTATGCTAAACATAGTGACAATGTTTTCCTCAATGAATTCGATCACCTCCTGATCAGTGATGCTCCTTGTGGTGATTGCTTCAATCCACCACATGTAATAATATGTGTATGTTAATAAAAATTTGTGCTCAATGATTGAATTTGGATTGATAAACCCCCAAAAATTGAGTCCCCATTATGAAAAGGGCTTGTTTTCAATCACTAGATGTAATGGTAGTGTTGCATACTTCTCTCTCTTAGAAAATATTTTCCACTCATGGTGAGTCCTCACATATGATTGTGAAAATACTTGAAAATTATGGGCTAATAATAACATGCCCTTAAAATTTTTTATGTTGTGGTGTTTTTAGAAAGATGTCTATTTCCTAACTTCTTATGAATTATATTCATAGTTTATTGGGCTTCTTCTCTATCCACACACTTGAGTTAAATCCCTTCATAGTTCCTACAGTGCAATAATCCTTTATTAATCATGTATTGGGAAAATTATCTTTAAATCTCTTTATATTTTGTTCAAACCTCGTGGATAATTTCCATATAATAGGCAATATACAATGCGGGCATACCATTCTTATTGGGTAATCTATGTGTGATCTACTTGCATAATATAAATGTCTGGATATACATCAGTGACGATTTTTAGGATACTTTAACCATTACCATTTTTTATGTCTAAATTTACTCATCATATTATTTTAGAGTGGCCATATACTTCCCTCTATGTTCCCCTAGTTCATTTTGTCCAAACTCAAGCTTCACTACTGGGTCAGGTATAATAGAGTGAATTTTACTGTGAAGAATATATGTGTTGACCAAATTTGAATATTAGTCAAATTGTGTCAACCCCTACATTTTAAAACTTTTTAGAAGTTTATACATCTCATATGGGGGTCTCATATTATCCTATACATCTTACTTATCCTTCCTCTAGCATTAGTCTAATCCCTTTCTCCTTATACTAGTCTAGTCAAACAAAGTTAACCAAAGTCAAACCTGGTCAAAGGTTCAAATTGTGTTATAAATATTATAATATGGTAATTTAGGTGTCTTAGAGTGTTTCTAATTCATATATTTGTCCTTCATTATGTCTCACATGAAAAAAGGGTCATTTGGCCACATGTTTAGCCTATTTAATGACTTGTAAAAAATTTCAAGGGAGCATATTTATCACAAAGGTGATTTTAAATTTGAAATAAGTTAGGAGATGTTAGGAGTCAGTTCAAGAAGTATTTATTTTAGGCTTTTTTAAGCACTTGTATGGACTTGTTGAGTTCATCATCAACTAAAAACATGGGTAATGTGTCCCTTCACCTTAAAAGATTCATTTTAATGCTTGGTGTGCTAAGATAAGTTCAAAAATTTCAACTGTAGCTTCTTTTTATTCCATCTTCTCTTTGCAAGCCAAGAAAGGTCATTTTCAAACACTTAGTGTGGGCCATACAGTTGGATTTGGGAGGAATGATTTTGAGGAAAGAAATGTCTCTAAGTGTAATTAAAATAAATATAAAGAAGTTTCATTTTGGTTCCTCCTCCTTTATGAAAAATCATTTAAACTCTAGGTAGCTTTTTATGCATTTCAATCTAAGAGGGGTCCCTACTTGAGATAGTTTTGGGATAGTTTGCTTGGTTTTGATGGTTCCATATGTTTTCTAATGACTCTCTATAGGTTTTACCATCAGATTCTTGGTTTTTGAGTTTCATGAGCCTAACAAGCCTATTCTTGGTTTATTTTGTGCTTGCAAATTGGTCTTTTCACACTATCAGTTGTTTCAAGTGCTTTGAAAGTGTTTTTCACATTGGAATGAAGGCATATGACATTTTTTTAATTGATTCAATCCATGAAAATACATTTTAAGGTGTTGAGACAAGTCTTTAATTAATAAAATGATAAAATAATGTTCTAAAAGTTATGCTTCTCCTTACTATTAGCCCTTCACAGTCAACATATGTATTTGAAGGTGTTTTTACACATTGGGAGCTTTATGTTGAAGATGGTTCTAGGTGTGACCTAATGAAGATCATGTTTTCAAGGTTAATGAATGCCTTTTAATGATTTTGGAAGCTTCTCCTTGACATACTCTTGTCAACTTCATATACTACCTGTAGAACATACTAATGCACACCTACAAGTGGTTGAGCAGAATACCCAAAGGGACCTATGTGGCTAAATGGAGGTAGCTTGTCATTTTTAGAGACATTGGTATGAAAAGTAGGTTTTGACAATGCATATGAGGATGTTAATATGGTAGGGTGAGGTGTCAATCATGTGGAGAAAAGGAAGACTGAGTTTAGGATTGTCTACCCTAAAAGTATCAAATAGAGAACTTTTTAGTTTTTACAAACATCATATAACATGGATGAAGGAGCTATTTATTCCATTTTTGGGTTTAGACTTGTTTTCTCTAGTATGGAAAAGGAGTTCACAAAGTTTTAAGAGCAAAGGATAAAGCAACAGGTGTCTTTTAGAGGTTCAAAGTTGTCCAAAAAACCACTAAATCTCAATAATGAAATCTACAGGATGTTGATAAAAAAGAAACCTTTCGCTTCATAGTGATATTTATAGACTATGCCATCAAGGTGGAATGATTAGAATTGGTTCAAGTTACAATTTTAATCAAAATAGATCATAATAGAGAGGGAGAGTTTATGTTTTTTCTTTCCTTGCAATTTCCTTGTCCGCACACAGGGTGAAATCAACACCTATAGCTGAGGCAAAGATAATAGTGACCCAATTGTAGGTTTGAGGGGTGTTTAAGGTAATTAAAGGTGTGAATAGTATGAAATAATTTTTTTCCCCCTTAGGAAGTTCAAAGATAGGTTTATAAACACTCAAAAATATGCAAAACACAAAGGATGACTTACAATAGGGTCTTAGATAGGGGTGTCCTAAACAGAGTACCTAGACATGGAGTTGGTTTGATTTGAAGATTTATAAGTGAAATCAAAACATGAAGACTATATTATGACATAATAACATGAATATATAATCCAAACACATTAATAACAAGGTTAAACAAATCATAAAACCCTCCAAGGCAAAAAACACAATCAAAAGTGTCTCATTCCAGTCAAGCATGAGCCCAGTCTAGCAAAGAACAGGGTGTGTGGCATTTATAGAAAGAGTAACATTAGAAAATGGTTTAAATGGATTTATAAAAGGAAAAAAATACCTCATAAACTTTATTCAATGAGGAAAGCAATAGAAAACCCCTTTCCAAGGCATTCACAGTCCATGTATGGAGACCTTGCACGTAGTCTGCCTATACAAACCCAGTTTTGGGATTTATGTCTTTTGGAAGTTCTATTTTTAGAATTGGAAGCTAAAATATGGTACAGAGTACCCTAAAAACCTTTGGAGCACCCTAATATTATTTTTTTGATGAAAAAGAAAGTAAAAATTCCTCTGTTCTATCTCCGATGTAGGGCACTTTTGCCTTGCATAAAGGGGCAATTTTGAAGGAAAATAGATAAAACATGAACCATAATGTAGGGAAAGATAAAATTAGGATTTTATAAGCTTTAATACATCCATACAAACTTAAAAAATCTTTCTAGGAGATTTTAAGGCAAACATGGTGCCCTGGGTGACAAAGGTTGTAGTCAAACCCCATAAGCAAAATTGAGGCCAAGGAGCCAAAAGGGGAGTCATATTCATTCCCAAGCTTGAAAAAGATTTAAAATTATTTGTTTCATGTTTATATAGGTATATTGGATGTTTCAAATACATTGGATGTAGGGATATAAAGTTACTTCTATAGTTGTTTATGTTTCTATGATTTTAATACTACTTTATATGATTATTTGGAAAAATCTAGTAGTTTTGTCTTAAAATATTAGACAATGGTAACATGGGTTATCATAGATGTAGTATGTTTATAAACTTACTATGATAGTTGAAATCTATAGTTATATATAATTTTTCCAAGTGGTATAGACTATAGTCATTATTTCTAGTATGAGATAAAAAATAATATAAGATTTATTCATATATTTGACAAAATAAATGTATGCATTGGTTACTCCTATGTTTAGCATGTAGTTTGATTATGTGTGTTAATAAGATATAAATTAAATGAATCTTGTGGTTGAATTGTATTTGATCAATCTGCATTGTTGATTTAGAGTAAGGAGTGAGATGGACTTCATTAGCTTACTAGTCTCACAATGACAGATGAAGATAGTATGATCAAGTGGTATGCATGAAATTAATTGATCTAGATCATTGTTATTTATTATTTATAAAAATTTGAACCAAAGTATAATTAGTGAGGCATTATCATTTCAAAAGTGTGATTTACATGTTTGTGTGATATCTTACAATAGAACGGATTTCTATGATATACTACATATTTGGTTTAGAATCATACAACACACAGGTACTTGTTTATCTCTTTGGATTCTCATGCTATCACTATCTACTCATCCATGAAGGGTGAGTCATTACTTGATGGGATTAGTGCAAGAGATCATTGGTCTTTGGTTGGTGTGTAAAAGCACTCGGATGATGCTCTCCCTCCTCATAGCAGTACTAATTATTGAGATGACACTTGAGATTTCCATTAATACTAGAGAATCCATGGAACTCATGCTCTGGGATGCCAGATATCCTAATTTTATATATTATATTATATAGTACTTGTTACTAAATATTGTAATGAAGAGTATTAATTACGTATTATTGTACTCAAATAGTGGTGGTTGTAGACTTGTCACAGTTCTCGTAGAGTTCATATGATTACTTTCTATATTTGTGTTATGATGTGTACTCTCCTGATATTAGAGATAAGTATTATGTGTTGTATTATGCTTGTTTATAACATCATAGATTGTGTATTTATGTGATCTCTATTTATATTCTCAAAGTGTTATCTAATTATGGTACGAATGTTTAATTAAAAAAACTTATCGTATTTTTGTCTAACCCAACAGAGTTGTTACATTGATTATTTGACATAGTCAAAATTGAAAATATTAGTTTTAGATTTTTGAAGATACAGTTGTATATATTTTTAAAAATATATAGGTCATATTTCTACATTCCATTGATTAATGTAGAGATATTTTGGATAAAACTGTGTATTAGTTTTTAAATCAATACATAGTTTTATCAAGAAAATTTCTACACTAATATATATATGAAACTCATAGGGTTAGGAATTTATATGGATTTGAGTTTCATGTATTTTATTATGGCCTATTTATCATTTTCTTGAAAGTGGCATGAGGATTGTGAAATAAAAAATGGGGTAAAATCTCAATGTCGATTCTCGTAGCTTTATTTCTACTTGCACCGCATTCAATCCCAAACATAAAATAAATATTAGGTTTGAAAATTATTTATTATTAATTTTTTTATTTATTAAAACCATATAGAAAGAAAATGTTTATTTTACTCAATTTTATAAATGATGCCAAAGAATACTCAAAATATTTTCATTGTTTTAAAATTACAAACTATATAATAAGGTCTGCCAAAATGTTTGAAATGTGAGTTGTAGTATGTACTCAATTTATACTAAGTACTGCACATAATCTTACCATATGTAATTCACAAAGAGTCTTGAAGCTTTATGGGCATACTGTATTTTGTTTTTAAATATTTAAAGTAATAATTATATTCATGTTGGCATAGTTTGTTAATTAAAATAAAAAATATATATTTGAAAGGTCAATATGGATGTGGTTAAAATATTTTGGAAGACATTATATAGTTTATAATTTTAAAATATTTTCATAATTTTAAAATTATAAACTATATAATAAAGTCCACCAAAATATCTTAACCACATCCATATTGACCTTTCAAATATTTTTTTATTTCAATTTCAAAACCTTAAACCCTAAATCAAAATATAATTATTACTTTAATTTTATCATGTCCTAAGTGGTCCCTCTCTCTCTCTCTCTCTCTCTCTCTCACACACACACACACACACACACACACATGAAAATTGAACATCAGGGTTTCAAGAAAGCTTATTGAATATAATGCAGAGTATATAAATGATCAATGTTTACATGGTTTGTCTTCATTAAACATTTTGTTGAAACATTAAAGGAAAATTTTGTTCAAAATGAGTATTTAATTATTTGGCATGGTCAAAATTAGAAATATTGGTTTCATATTTTTGAAGATGCAGTTACATGTATGAATTTGAGTATCATATATTTGATTATGGCCTATTTATCAATTTTTTTAAAGTGGCATGATGATTGTGAAAGAATAATGCATAGTTTTCTTAAGTTGGAAGTTGTTATTTTAGTAAGGTTGTAAAGAGGATGGATTGATGAATTTTTATTCATAATGATGGTTATATAAGTATTATTTGTATTTTGGTTCAAATTGAACAGTTTAATTCATTGCATTTTTAAGATCATAAAAATTATGAAGTATTTGAGCTCAATTATATAAAATGCTTATTTTAGCATACTTTATTAGATGTTAGGCTAGAATCTAGGTTCAAATGATTCAGGTGGAGATGTTTGGGGTCATGATGATGATGAACATAGTGAGGCTACTCCTTCATAGGGTAGCTCTTGAGGCGGTTGATTATTTCATGATCATAGGGCTGCTAACATATTTGCTAGACCATTTAACTAGAGAACCCATGTTTCTTTACATTTTGATGCTAATGACCTTACCTTTTGGAATGTTCTCAACTCTTTACCTATTAACTCTTTGAATTTTTATGTAAATAGAGGATGGAGGGGAGCACATTGGAGGAATTGTCATCGTGAATGAGTCAATCTAAATAAATCCCCTCAACACATGTATGCTACCATTCAATCTAATGAGCATAATGTTCGATTTCCCGAGCCACCTCAACCTAGAAATATTTTTGAATTAACTAAAAAATTGCATCTCAATGAAATTGTTCCACTTAACATTAATATTCCACCCCTTGAGCCTGAAAAAATTGCTTCTTCTAATAGGAAATGTGTTAGCAACCCTGCAACACAACCTATGGAGGTCAAAATATAAAAAAAGGTTAAGTTGCAGGTAGATGATTTAAAGGGTCCTCAACTTGCTTGATTGAACTTACCTCTGCTTCCTTAGAGTATACTGAGTACTTGACTGATAAGGGCCTTTGATAGATTAGTTCCTGATACACACTGGTTAAATTTTTTATTCTTGTGTTGAAATTTATATTGATACTTGGTACTTAGGAAATGTTGCCATAATATTTTTAAGTATGTTGATATTATTTTTGAAAGTTTTCATATATACATGGCAATATTTTATTTCCTACAGAACAAAATGTTTGAATGATTTATTCTTTACTGAACAATTATGGAAACACACATGGATTTTAATGTTTTAGTAATTAATTTTATTTTAATATAATATGTTTTTAAAGTTGTTTCTACATATTGATCATATTTTAGTCTTACCAAAATTAGTAAATAAATGTATATAACATGATCAAGATTCAAGGTGAGATTGAGGGAGAAGTTTAAATCAATATTTTTTTGTTATCTTTCATGTCCCAAAATTATGATTCTCCAGGGCTCTTTTTGTGTAGTATATATGGTAAGATCATGTGTAGTACTTAGTATACATTGAGTACATTTAAGTATTTTAAAAAACTAATCTAATATATAAAATGGATATCAAGATATTGATATATAAGAGACTAATATGTAAGTATACATTGAGTCTTTTTCTCTTTTGGTTGCTTCCATTTCATTTCTTTTTCCTTATTTTCAGATATATAGATACAAAAGGGATATTAAGAGATTGATAAAACACTTTGATAGAATCAGAAATCTTTCTTTTAAGATATTGTTTCATCTATAAGATTTAATCTATTGGATAGGTTAGATTATATTATTTGAAATCTGGTCACACACACACACACACACATTTGATAATTGAGATATAAACTATAAAATTAGGTCTGCTAAAATTTCTTAACCATATCCATAATCAACAATGACATTTCAAATATTTTTTTATTTCACTTAACAAACCATGCAAACCAAAATATTATTTTTACCTTAAACCAGTTATAGGGCCATAGGGAAAGACAACTATGAAAAACGAGGATGACAAACAAATATCTTTAAAAATATATTTTTCAAGTAACTTATTATATTTATTCATTTCAAGATAGATTATGGTGCATGCAAAAAATTGCTCTTAGTCTTCTATTTGATTAAGAGAACATGTCTATAACAGTTGTAAACTCTATTATAAATATGCATATGTATTCAAGCATAAGTAAGTTTCTTGAATACATATGTGATTTTTTTTTATAATTTTTATAGTCATTGATGCAAGCTATTGACATAAGTGAATCTCTAATAATAGAAAGATTGAGATGATAGGTTGAAAACAAAGGTACAGATAATTTTTAAGCTAATTTATTTGTGATTGCAAGGTATGGATTTGTGTTTCTTTTGATCTAAAAACTGAGAGTAGTTGTTTGCATACGTAATCATCTGTCTTGAAATGAATAAATATAATGATAATGCCTTAACCATATCTATAATGTATAATGATAAGGTCTACCAAAATATCTTAACCATATCCATAATCAATAATGGCCTTTCAAATATGTTTTTATTTCAATTAACAAACTATGCCAACTAAAATATAATTATTACCTTAAGATTATTGTATCCTAAGTCACAAGTGGGTCTTAACATATTTATAAAACTGAGTAAAACAAATATGTTCTTCCTTATATATGGTTTTAATGACTAAAAAATTTAATAATAAATAATTTTCAAACCTAATATTTATTTTATTTCTAGCATTGAATATGGTGTAGGTAGAATTAAAGCTACGGGGATCGAGGTTTAGATTTTGCCACATTTTTTAGTTAATTGGCGTCGTCATATTGAGGTGCCCCAAGGAAAAATTTAATGTTGATCCAACATGTCACCCATGGGATTAATGAAAGTTACTTGAATACAATATAATGGTTTTCTTAAAATTTTTAATCATTTATGCAAGCCATTGGCGGAAGTGAAGTTGTTGATCCAATATAGATATTTACAGTTCATTGCACTATAGATACCTCAAATAAGTTTGGTATAAAATAACAAGGAAACACTACAATATACTTATGCATCTCTATAATAGAGTTTACAACTATTATAGATATATTCTCTTAAACAAATAGAAATAAAAATACACAAATCACCTCTTAATCATGTATATACTCTACATTATCTTCAACAAACTTTCTTAAAACCTTGATAAAATAAATCGCAAAACTGATCACAAAATTTGTTGTCCTTCCTCGATCAACCTCATATTTTAGATGCCTAAATTTCAAATTTCAATATGTCAATTTTCTTCATTTTGTTCTTGATAATTGTTATTTACATTTTCTTCAAAAGTTGTTGGACTTAGATCTAGAATTGTAGAACTATAGTGTGTTTGAATAATTATTAGTTAATCCTCTTCTTTCAGATGTTGATTGTCAAATTATCAGAGCTCTATCAAATATAAAATTAAAGACATTATATCTAGTTGTATAAATCCTCAAGCAAGTCTCTAATTGTTGTCAAGTTTATTTCTTAACTTTGGCTTTGAAAATGACAATGCACTAAAAATTATCTCATCTTCCACTGAGCCCAAAATCATTGTTTAACAGAAATTAGTAAGATTAAAATATTTTGATATACCATCACATAGTATTTCACTCAAACTTAAGGTAGTCCATAATCTAGTGATCAAGCCATATTCGAAAGCATGGTCCAAAACTTGTTGTGACAAATCGAATAGAACGCTCCCTTAGCTTTGGCAAATCTAAAATCCCTTTAGTTTGTTCACCATTCAATTCTACAATATTGCAGAAGTGTTGGGCCAATGTTTTGATTTTATTCTAAAAATATGATGAGCTAACATTTTTCCAATATTAAGGGTACATCATAGCCATGGATTTTAGTAGTTCATTTTGAGGAAAACGACATCTAATCTCTGAAGAGAGACATTTTACAATTTCCTTGAAGGTGTAACTTATAGAGGATATAACCTCAAGGAACTGATCCCTTGTAACAAGAACTTCTTTGATTCTATTAAATCGACCAACTATGTTAAAAATGTGAGTTGTGGTCTATACTCAATTTATAGTAAGTATTGCACATGATCTTACCATATGTACTGCACAAAAAGAGTCCTAGAGCCTCATGATCATATTATATTTTATTTTTGAATGTTTAAGACAATAATTATATTCTGATTGACATGGTTTGTTAATTGAAATAAAATATATATTTGAAAGGCTAATATAGATGTGGTCAAGACATTGTGGTAGACGTTATTATATAGATTATAATTTTAAAACTATGAAAATGTTTTGAATATTTTTTTAGTTATGTCATCCTTATTTTTCACAGTTATCTTGTCCAATGGCCCCATAGTTGGTTTATACTCTATACTTTGATTTTTTGTCACTATTTTTGCTATACTTAATTTATTATATTATCTAGATGGTTTTTGCCACATTTATTTTAAAGAAACAAGAAATTGATTTCCTCTAAGAAATAATGACATGCAATATACTTCTTTTAAACAATTTACAAAGAACGAACTAAATAAATACAACAAAGCCTCATGATCGTACTGTATTTTAATTTTAAATATTTAAGGTAATAATTATATTCTGGTTGGCATAGTTTGTTAATTAAAATAAAAAATATATTTGAAAGGCCAATATAGATGTGGTTAAGACATTTTGACAAACCTTACTATATAGTTTATAATTTTAAAACTATGAAAATATTTTGAATATTGTTTTTAGCATCATTGTTTTTTATAATTGTCTTGCCCTATGGCCCCATAATTGGTTTATACTGTACACTTTGATTTTTTGTCACAATTTTTGCTACACTCAGCATATTATATTATTTGGTTGGTCTTTTGAGAGACTTAAAGAGATATGTACTCAGTTTATACTTGGTTTTATGGCCATCCAATTTAGCACTTAAAAAGGACAAATTTAATCTTTAAAAATAATGACAAAATTAATTGTTAAAAAAAAAAACCATAAATAAGATCTCGACTTTAGACTTTTCATCCTCTAACCTCTTTCTCCATTGGTTTTTAATTAACACAAATTACCTCCTATAAAATAAATCTACGTAAGTGTTTCAAATTGCTTAAAATCTTAGAATCACAAAACCCTAACCTACATTCATATAAATTTATTCCTATTAAAGTTTTATTCCTTTATGGTCATGGAAATCGTAAAGCGAGCGATAATTATAAGAGGAGGCCAAGGAGGAGTCTAAACAACCAACAATGAAGTATAATCCAAGTAAGAAATACAATCCCTACATGTCATGGAAATTATGAAGCGAGCAACAATTGCAAGAGGAGGCCAAAGAGGAGTCTAAGCATCCAGCAATGAAGTACAATCCAAGTAAGAAATACAAGCCCTACATATCATGGGAATCGTGAAGCAAATGATAATTGCAAGAGGAGGCCAAGGAGGAGTCTAAGTAGCCAACAATGAAGTACCATTCAAGTAAGAAATACAAGCTGTACATATCTACAAATGTTTTCACACTTGTAGTGAATTTGGCCTATCTTTTTAGGGATTGAAATTGTTGCCATGTTATTTTTTTCATCGGATCTTTGCTCATAGTGTGAAAACCCTTTTTATCTTATATCAAAACCTTTAATATTAGACACAATTTGGTTATCACACAGGATTATTTATTTAGTAATGAGATCAACAAGATCATTGCATTTGTTTGGAATTGTCTGATTAGTAATGAGATCAACAAGACCTAAAAAATCTTTTGAATGTGTGTTTGGGCATTAGCATGGTGATGACTTTTTTTGGTCACACACACATGCTTAGGGTTTAGGTTTGGGATGGGTCTATAGCAATTCTTATTCGTGTTGTCTCTCATGTCTTCCTTGCTTGGATTTATTCATTCAAGCAAGTGTTTGAAATGGCTAGATTGTTCCCAATTTCACAAGGCAAAGCAAAATAATTATTATGAAAAACTTAGGGTATCCATTGTTCATAATCGTTATTCCACATCAAACATATTTGCCCCATGAATGTGTTTGGGGAAAGGGGTTTAACTTAGTTTTTTGCCAATATTTATTGATTTGAAGATGACGCTTGATTCACCAGCTATTTATAAGTTTTTTGAAAGAGCTAATAGAAAACATCAGTCAATTTATACCAGTGTGGTGATTTTGCCAAAGATTCATCAATGAAATTATACCTAAACTCTAGGATTTGCCAGGATTTTTTAATAAGCTTTTAGGGTCCATTTTTAAAATTATCCCTGATAATGATACATCCTTACATTTTGTATCATTATCAGGGATAGCAAAAATCATTTCATTTGTTGGATTTGTTTTTTGTACCATTATGTTATTTATATTTGACTATTGTGAATGATAAGGTCTATGCTTGGGTGTGACTTTGTTAGGTTTATGCTTGGGTGTGACTTTGTTTTTGGTCTTTTATTGTGAATTAGAATGATTGCCAGAGATTGTTCAAAACACATTTTGGGTAAATAACAAACATGTGAAAACTATTTTGACGATTGTGTTCATCAAATTCAATGCTTATACATTGTTCAAGTAATGTAATGTATGTATATTATTGATTTTTGTGATATTCTTACTGTTGTATGTTTAAGTCATTTCTAGATAACTTCCACAAGTAGTCATTAAACTAATGACATTTCTTTTCTCATGTATTGGTAATATTCACAAGGCAAGGGGACCCACTTAACACACAAGCACATCAAGCATTTGTTAATAGGATGAAGCTTTTTTAAAGGGTAAAGAGTGAGAAGCCCAAAGTAAGAAACCCAATAAAAACAAGAACCAAACTTTCCCATTGTTAAAGCTTTTCTAGTATGTGTAAAGCCTTATATGTCACTCTCGTCTTACAATTGTTACCAATTGAAAATTAACCCAATTATAACCCAATTTTATATTTGTATTAGGTAGTTCAAAATTTTTACAAGTGTAAAACAATTTTGATTATATTGTTAATTTTTCTAAAAAATTTTAGTAATGATTAGTCATCAACACAATGACATTTTTTTCTTCATATATTTGGTAATAATTATAAGCAAAGAGACCCACTTAATACATAAATATAATAAATATTTGTTAATAGACGCTCAGAATCAATTAATCAAACAAAGGGAAAAATGAAAGATATAATATATTCTCTTTCAATCAATATTATATTATTATATTGGTTGAAATGGTAAAAAGAGATAAAAAAATCACAATCATAACCTCACTTGAATGGTACATATAATAATACATTTTTGTTGATAACAGTTATGAATATGCTCCACCAGACGTCTTTGAACTCATGATAACTGTTGTTGAGATGGTCTGTCGA
The DNA here is from genome assembly GCA_037957365.1 of Torreya grandis. Classification (NCBI taxonomy): domain Eukaryota; kingdom Viridiplantae; phylum Streptophyta; class Pinopsida; order Cupressales; family Taxaceae; genus Torreya; species Torreya grandis. Next base: position 1,319,288 of record JARHVA010004624.1, read on the forward strand.
CAAGAATAGCAAAATAGGTAGGGCTACTTTACATTTTCTTATCATTTGTTTATTCTCTGAGATCGCGGTAATATTGTGTGTCGAGTAACGTAAAAATTTGTTCTGAAGGAGAAAAGGATTCTGTAGCTTTGTAGTCGCATAATATATATTTTTTTAATCAACGTGATGGCGCCCAAATAGTTAGCATCGCTTGGACGGCAGAGATTCCTTAATAAAAAGCCAAAAAAAAGAATGGTTTTTTATCAATTGTAAAAGATAAATAAAACTATTAAACATTCTCTGTCCACGATACCAACTCCCAAGTACCAACTCCCTTCTATATATCCAAACGGTCTGTCCCCGTCAGGCGAAAGCGACGACAAGTAACGGGATATTTTCAGCGGTATTTGAGGACAAACAAGAACCGACATGGCGCTCCCGTACGACGACGTGCCGCCCCGATTCGCTTGCTGTTTAACGGATATCGTCCGTTTCTTGTAATAACCAGTCGAAGATTAAACACAAAGCATAGGGATCATAATGATTTCAGAATACTCGTCTTCTAAAGGAGCCTAAATTTTTGTACGGTTCTGTTGGGATGGGAACCGCTGCGTCGTGCTGCAGAGCACCGAAGTTATCGAAGTCACGAGTTCGCACCAGGCTGCTGCGCTTTGCCTCTCAAAACCGTTTTATTAAGTCGTTAAGGCATTTACGACTTCGTAAAAGACTCAAGATTGTGGGAACAGGTGAATTTGTGGATACTTTTTGAGTTATAAGTTTTCATGAAAATGCTTTAAAGCTGACAGATTAAGAATTATAAATTTAGAGATTGTTTCCCTTTTATTAAGTTTTCTTTACTGAAGTCTATTAATAAAATTTTGGCGTCAATCCAAATGAGTTCTGCTGCAATTTTGGGAATTATGATCATTTGTTCTGTTTCTGGCTTCGGCCATAAGTGTAGATTGTTTTTTGTAGGGATGAATGGTTAAAGATCGGTTCTTTTGTAACAAAAGGGGTCAAAGATTGTTCTTTTTTTTAATAAAATCACTAAAGGTTAGTTCTTTTGCACGAATTTGTGAATTCTTTGCCCATTGGGGTGTCTATGTAAATCCTTTGTCCATTGGGTTACAGGCATAGACCGTTTCTTTCCCTCTTTGTGAAGGTAGAGATTTTATTTGAATCATTTCTTCTTTGAAGTAATATAATTCCATTTCTTAGAAATGAAAAAAGATATCAAATCGGACACATATCCCGAGAAAAGTCTCTTCAACCTGTCTGCTGCTTGAGGTCCGAGACTTTGATATCTGAAAACGCCGCTTCCAAGACTCATCTTCTATCACATAAGCTGTTATAAACATACTATTGTCCTCAAAAGTTGAAGACCTGGTTTCTGTTGTGTGGGAGTTGCCATTCTTCATCTACAGGGATTTGTACTTGCACTCTTGATTTGTGGCACAAATTGTCAAAAAATGCTTCGCGATCCATGTAATGACCTAGTGGTCTCACGGAGGGGGCCAACAGAATTTATCTTAGTGGATGCTGTTGATAGTATTTAGAATATTTTAAGCTGAGTTGGTCCCCCGTCCCATACAGTGTTGAATTTTCTTCTTCTCTCTTGGCTGAGAAAAATCAGGGAGTGTTTACAAAAACATGCATGAAATAGCCACACATATCCTGCCACTTGAAATAAAATTCTTAAGTGGGCGAGTGAAAGTTCCAGCGCTCTCTTCCACACTGGAATTAAATTTCCTGCTTAAAATTAAGGGCTCCTATTTTTCTGCAAAAGATTCTGGTTTTTTGCCTACAGCTCCATGGCGCATATACGGGACCCTGTGAAGAACACGGATCAATTTGCTCGTAAATCTAAATCCACACCAAAACACCAAACCGGGGTGCTTGAAGAGCGAATGTTGGAGGACAGTCCCCTGCATATGACGCCTTCCTTAGTATTGTCTTAAAAAAAATGAAGACCTGGATTGTGCTGCGGGATTAGTTGCCATTTCTAGTCTTCAGGGGTTTGGGCTTGCACACTCGCTACAAATTGTCAAAGAGTACTTAGTAGTCCATATACTTAGTATTCTCTTCAAAAAATGAAGATCTGGAATAGTCATTCTTCGTATTCGTGGTTTTGGACTGGCACTCCACGCATATTCTTTGACCAATTAAAGTCTCAAGCCCCATGTTTCCTGTAAGACCCGTGTCACATTTTGCTTGGGAAGGAAACCTGACTGGGATTCAATACTTTGGTGAACTACTTTGGTGTTTCACGGTTCTATTTACAGAATCTTATAATATATGGAAATAATTTGACTTCACCAAGACTTTGTTGCCTCCACTTAGCAGCAAAATTATTAGCAATGCTGGCAAAAGCTTGCAAATCATTAACTGGCAAGGGTCGAAAACAGAATAGTAGGGGAAACTCATGAAAAAATGACAAAGAAATGGAGGAACAAATGGGAAATAGCAAAACAAATTTTTAAAAGCAAAAATAGGGATATTGCTGATATTGCAATTAGTCAAAGTTGTGATTAATTGGATATTTTGCTAACAGTGAATATCATGAACCAAGATTGGAACTGTCGAGTATCCTTTAGATAGATTGCTCATTTTTTTGTTGGCTGTTTATAAGTTAAAATTGGCCAAAAATCATGCCACTCCAGCCTAAAGTATGCAATACATTTGTATTTTGCCTTGTCTTACTAATGAACTATGCAGAGAATGTGATAGATAACTAACAGGAAGATTTGTTGGATGCCTTTTTGTTTGACTAGCAAAAATAACTTCCAAGCCTGAAGTTTGTGTTGTTCTTCAAGGAGTCATTTCTTTACCAGTCTGTAGCTTGTATCAATGGTAACTACCGAGGGTCAATCAGTCCTCAAGACGAAAAGATTTATGAGCATATATGATTATCCATATAGATTGTAACTACATTAGCAGTCATAATGATCCAAGCACAGGACGGTTTCGAGAGGGTTTCTCAAGACCTAACTTCATAGCGCACTTGGGCTACTCCTTCATAGTGTGCTTGGGGTACTCTTGTCAGTTTGTTGTTACTTGAAGAACATTTTGCACCTTCCACGCTGTGCAACTTTGAAGACTACAATATGCACTTCACCCGATAGGTACGCAGGTTTCAAAGGCTCTGCTGGTGCAGGGTTGAGTGGCAGGTCCCCCTTTTGTGCTTCGCACCAAAGTTTGATTGATCAATCTCAACGCTGTAAACAGCCGCTGCGCACTTTGTGCAGCCTACACAACACTGCATCACTCCAAATTGACTCGCACCATCCAAATGGATTACCTTGGATAGGTGGCATCACAGTCAGTTTTCTTTGAGCAAGGCTTCACTCGATTGGAACACTCAGAGGTAGAGCAAAACACCAATGACTTCTACACAGGTTTATGTTCGCACCAACCTCTATGCCATCATTCCAGTATACTGGTGTTTCTCCTAGGCATTTCTCAACTTGTTTGGAACATCCCGAGTTGAGATGACGAACTAAGGAAACATTGTGCATACTGCATATGCTCATGCGTCCCACTTTTTTTGTGCATAACCGCAAGAGTGCACACCACCCATGCAACCTCCGCGACACCCTTGCACAATGCCAAGAAGCATTCTGCATAGCAATCAAGTTCTGTGCATAACTTAGCACCATCTGCAACATCTCACATTGTGGACACATACTTATGGTACACGCGCTTCTGTAGTGCCTTGCAACATACTGCACATTAGTCTAGCTCTGTGCATGACTTGGCAACCATGTGAACACTTTGTGCCACATCCCCTCATACCGGGGGGCACTTCAAGAGCTTGTGCCATGTCACAGTACCTGTCAGCAAACTGCACGCTTTGGAGGCCAACCAGTACCCCTGCAAGAATTCCAAACATCACTCGGATTTGACCTCAAGGATAGAATGATTGGACATTGTCATCTCTCTCTCATGTTAACTTGCCTTGAGTATCTAACATTTTTTATCATTGTAATCACGTCCCAGACTTGGCAAGTCAGCCAGGAAGTATTTCCCCCTTTCTGATCATGGGAATTCTCATTCTCAGCCTTTGTGGTCATTCACAATCTAGACAAATCACTTAGGATGTGTCTCCCCCATTCTGATCACGGGAATTCTCATTCTTTGTCTTACTGTGTATTGTATGCATACGTACCGACACCCTATTCTTTCTATTGAATATAAGTAGCTTCATTTTTCTATTCTCTTTGCATTTAAATGTATAATGGTTGTTCTACATCTTGTTTAGATTCCACTGAATGTTCTACAATTTTGGAACTCTGTTTGAACAGATCCATCTAGTTTAAGTAGTCGTAGTTTTGTCCACCATGCACCTCCTAGGTGCCGCATGGATCACATAAAGGAAAATGAATATATGTCAAGATCATCAAAGTGCAAATATTGTTATTAACCAAACCGTTATGGGCACAAAAACTTGCAGGATTATGTTTCTGTCCAATTGAGTTTATATTGCAGCAAATCAAAATATAACCCTGTTCAATTGCAGCAAAAATAAGACATATTGTAGTAAAAAATATTTGCAGTAGCTGATTCCACTACACTATTATAACAATAGTAAACTCAATGGATTCAATATTGCAATGGCATCTTAATTAGTAAGCATTGGAAGTAAACGCTACCAATGCTGCTCTTTTGAAAATACAGATTTTTGCATTCAATATTTTTAGAGTTGGAACAGAATAGGAAGCAAACTAGATGTTTAGAAACTCCCACTTCCAAGTAAACACAACATACTGAAAAACCTCAAGAACTGAGTAACACTTAAACAACGAGATACGGAATTATAATTTTCTAAGAAGGTATGAAGCATAGTTACCAGATTCGGCCGCATCTGGCCGAAATCCGGAACGTTCCGCATTTTTTGCGGGCTTCCGGATTAATAAATTTGGTTCGCCAGGGCGAAACAATGGAAGTCAACAAAAAAATTTAGAAAATGTAAATCTAGTCCGAACCCAATAGTATGTAAATAAAATAAACATTTAAGTATAAGAAACTTATACTTTAAGTTATATTTTATTTATATACTTTCAGGGTGTTTGAGAGGGGTTTCGGACCGCTAGGAGCTATAATGCAAATTCTAGGTTTTGGAGGATCCTATCATATTTCAGAGTTAGTCAGATTCCAGGGTTTCAGGGTTTCAAACTTAGCCATATTTCAGGGTTTCAAGATTTCAAGGAGACATCATAGGAGGTATGAACGCTGCATGAAGGGATGTATGCGTGATAGAATAGTATGAGAATATCTCTTGCAAAGTGCCACAAGCCGATCCCACCCCATTCCCAGTGCACCCCTTAAGGCATGCACTCTGTGAGATTCAAGTTTGAACTATGGACATTTTACTATCTTTTAATGTAATTCAAGTTTGAAACTTATGCATTTCTCAATTTTGCAACTGTTAAATTAATATTCAATGTTTCATTCCTTACTAGATTAAAATATTTTACACACACACACACACACATATATATATATATATATATATTTTTTTTTTTTTCCAAACCGGATTTTACCGGATTTTTCCGAACCTTTTCAAGAATTCCGCATTTCCGCATTTTTTTGGCCTCCCGAACGCATCCGGATTTCCGAACCTGGTAACTATGGTATGAAGGGCTGCCTGGGCCAATATCCAAGAGCAGTATGGGCATTGTGCCTGGCCAAGATGGTCTCTCACCAACTACCGAAAAAATCATATTCTCCACATCCCCATTTTAGAGAAGGTCCTATTTAAAGGTTTTTTCCTCCACCCCCATCTTGTTTCCCCTTATGCATGGGACAAGTGTCTCTATATCAAATTCTAGTACCCTTGTAGGAAAGCTATCTGGAACCCACTGCATTAACAAATTAAAGTCCAAGGGGCCCAAGTGAAGTGGATGACCTATATGGATCAATTTAATCTCATCATCCAGCACAAGTGAAGTAGTGTCAATCTTGTCTCAAATTGCCTCAGCCATCTGCTATCAGCCGCCCTTTTCTTAATTCCATGACTCCTTGGAGAGGCAATTGTACAAGGTTGATCCACATTTTGCACCAATCCATGCTGTTCTTCACAAATGTGTACCTATCATTGATTATTACCTCCAGAATGATCTCACTTACAGCCCTGGACACATCTATGCCAAGAAGCTGATTTAGGAAGCTCATTTCAGCAAAGTTGGAGGTTGCTTTGGCAGCAACAAAATTGTGTGTCACAAAAGTACTTTTGTTGGCCTAATCTTTGTGCCATGGTTGCCCAGTATGTACGCAGTTGTTTAGTACACATTGCAAATTACCAAACTGGAAGCGACGTGCATGTAGACCTCTACCTGTTTGGCAACAACCATAGAATGGCATGATCTAGGGCTGAATGAACAATAGTCAACCACTCAGATACTAGAGCACATGACTGCAAAAAAAAAATTACAACCTAAAATGCGATAATAGATACAGAAAAAAGTAAGCAAGACTAAAAATTCCAGTTTTTATAAGCTTCTGAAACTTACAGAGCATGTTGAGAGCCAAAGTCCTCAATTCCTTCAAAATCCACATTACAGTAGCTTTGCTATTAGCAGGATTACCATTTTGGAACAAGATCTGTATCACCTATTTTCTTCCTACTCTCCCTTCCTCTTCCCCTCTTGTTCGAATCGCCAGTGCATGTAAATACAAATATGAACATCATGATTTAGTTCAACTTCCAACCCAATAACTGATTTTCAGATTTTGTCATTCATCAACAAGGTTGCTTGGTATGGGTTGTATATTTCCAATGGAAAATGATTAGATTATTGACCAGAGGTTGAAGCTCAGCCCCAATAGGACCCTATTGTTGCTGCATGTTGCCAAAGCAAGAAAACTACTGGTACGAGCCAAGTAGTCTATGAAGGAGCAGATTTAAAGGAACTTTCATCACTTGGTTTGGACAGTGGAAACAATTGAGATCCTTGCATTCATAGGCAGAAAAAATGATCAGGACTTAGGTGCATTAATTAAAGTCCAAACTTGCACAATTTTTTGGGTCAGTGGCTGTGCCAAAACATTCATTTATCTGGCACTCCTCAGATTGGCTTCAGTTTATGCTAACTCATTTGTCTGTTGGCAATGGATCTCACACCAATCTTGAAGTTCACGGTTTTTGTGCCAATCAGTGGCAACACTTTCCACGCAACCTTGTGCCAAAGTTAACCCTTGCATACCTTACAGCCATCTCAACTCTTGCGCCAAGGCTACACTTTTGTACCAATCATGCCAGTGCTGGCATAAACACTAAGGCCAGTCCTACACCAATGCTACTGACACTAGCCTACCTCACAAAGCTTCCAACATCGGTGATAAAGACAATCTGGTGAGGAGTATCACACACCAACTGTTGGTGACTGGACTCGCACCAAATCCGTCATTGTGCATTGCCCAACAAGTGCCAATTCTGTTTTCATGTCTTTAGCACCAATCATTACCAAGGTACTATCTCGGCAGAACTATGCCACAACACCGTGTGCACAGAAACAGTTACAATTTCAGTAATGTCTGGAAGTTGAACCATTTCAACTTCCAAATATGGAATCCTCTTCTTTGTTGTAACTTGTACATTTTTATTGTCACTTAGAAATTAGCTTAGTTTACTTCCTTTTAGATCCTATGGAATTGAAAACCTGTTACATCTCGTCTTTAGATGTTTCATAATATAAACCTCCTTTGTTTCCTGTTAATGAATTTTAGTTCTTAAGTGTTCTATGTTGTCTTTCTGCATTATCTACTCTGCTCTTTTTTTCAACAACATAGATTATCTCACTCTTATTTGCAGGCTTTCATCGCCATTGTAAGATAATGATTTTGCAATCAATATGTTCTCTCCTACATTCTAGGATTCAAATGAACTGTACTTTTAGGACAACAGATATAGCTTTGTTATAATATCCTGATAAGTCATGGCACCATCATCCTTCATGTGTGTCTTCAAACCATAACTAAACTAAGTTAATAGGTTCCTCTCGGCTAGATCCAACATTCACATGCCGAAATATTTATTTTATGGCTGTAAGCTATTGTGGGCCTGTCTGCGTTCATAGATAAGCATCTTTGGGAGAAAATATATGCATCCATCCTTTTTTAGGGCAGCTTTTTCTTTAAAGGGATCTCAAGTGGTTGCTCTGATGGCAGTTTGTATGCTACTCCACCTTTCCTTTGCAAAACTTTTCACAGATAATACTACTACCTTAATTATATTTATTTTTGTCTTTGAATGTAAAAGAAAAAAGAACTGATATCAATCATGTTGTAGATTTACTTGAACCTTTCATTTCGTATTTGAAATTCATTTGTTTATTATAGTTTCCTCTATTAATTGCTTCTTTTTCAAGAGGATTCTTAGGATGCCTTCTTTAGTAACAAAGTTAGGTTTTAATTCTATTTCTAGATATTGGGTTGGAGAGGCTTATGGCTCAAATGATAACCAATGCTTATTACGACACCCAAGTTTGAGCTCAGATACAAAGATCTCCAATAGGGGATATGCACCTTTCCCCAGAGGTAGGCAATCTTAGTGAACTTGGGATTACACCTAATTGTAGGGTTAATCAGCCTAGCCCTAAGAATAGTCTCACCCTTCATACCAAAAAAGAGGGTTCTCCCTACCCAATTGTGCTTTTCTCTTTGCGGCATTCTCTATCAGCAACAAATTGAATTTGGGCTTTATCTTGTTTTGGTCTTCTATTGTTCCATTTTTTCTTTCTTTTATGCTTTTGCACTTCTGCATGCAAGTTCTTGTAACAATCTCCTATTTTAATCTTTGGGGTTCATTTGTGAGTGATGAAAATTTTCAATCTCCAATCACTACTAATTTATCAAGTCACTATTAAGGATTAGTTCTCACTAGTTCAAAATCATAGTTCTCTTACAACCAAAATAGTTATGTTGGCATGCAAGAATTGTAAAGAAATGAACATCCAATAGCATAAGTATGCTGAAATATACGAGAAATACACAACAAAAGACTGGTATAGAGGATCCCCAATCAATCCAAGTATTCAATTATTCCGTAAGAAATACACAAATACTCTTTACGACAGGAATCATTCCAAAATATCTCCCATTATGAGAGTAAACCCCTATACATAACTATTGGCCATTTTTGGCCCACATACCAAAATTTTGCCTAAGTGTAAGAAGATGGACATTCAAGCAAAAGCGGCAAGTTCATAACAACTTCAGGTTTCCAGTAGCAGACAGCAAACAACTTCGGGTTCTTGGAAGGAGAAGGATTCGGGCTTTAACAAGTAAAAGACTTTGAGCTTTCTCTCAGAAGACCTCGGGTTTGTCAAGCAGAAAGACTTCGAGCTTTCTCTCAGAAGTGCTTTTTGGGTTTGTCAAGTAGGAAGACTTCTGGTTTGTGGGGCTGCCTTGCTTAAAAGGTGAAGTAAGTTGCAAGCAGTCAGAAACCCGAAATAAGTAAAGGGACATGACAAACTCGAGCTGGTCTTGGGTGGTGGTTTGCGGGTTCTTGAAGAGACAAGTCTTCAGGTTTTTCAGGTGAAAGACTTAAATTAGTTTATAAGTCACAAGCAATGGAAACCGCGAAGTAAAGAAGCAAGACGTAAGTTGCAAGGAGTAAAAAGCTCGAACGAATGGGTAAAATGAAAAGTTTCGAAAGGAAAATTATGGAAAATAGTCAGCGGAAAACAAACGGCCGTGGAACATTAAAGTCAATGTTTAGCAAATCCAAAGGGCCAATCAGCGAAGGACAAGTGGTACAAGTACATATAACTCACTTCCAGAGCATGCAAAGTGGTCAAACAAGGATTAGACGCGTCCAGGTGGAGCAGTGAACAGGGAAAGACCAACCGGGATAGTCCAGATTGTTGGAAATATTGTCATTGATGTCAAATGTCTAGCATTATTGGTGATAAAGGCCCCATTGCATTTAATAATGTTTGTAATAGATATATCTTGGCTAATGTGTGTTAATATTTATTTAATATTAACGAATATATTTTTTGTTGCATATAAGACAAAAGAAGGCCCATGGAGAAGTCAAAGAGTCAGGGGGTAAAGACAAAAGAAGAATGGGACGCATTTTTGCATGAAGAGTCATCTTGGGGAATTCCAAGAGTCACCAAGTGAAGACAAAAGAGGAAGGGCGTAATTTCTCATGAAGGGACACTTTGAGGTATACGAAAAGTCACCATGGTAAAGACAAAAGAGGGAATGACACTTTTGCTCATGAAAGGTCACGACATAACTTTTCAAAGGCAAGGATATGAAGGGTCATACAAGTTTGGCGTCATTTTCCATGAGGATTGAAGGGACACAAAGGGGGAAGGCCAAAGGTCATTTGGAAAGCTATAAATAAAGGCTTGAGAATCCATTTGTAATGTGTGAGATAGAGTTTGATTTGATATTGTAATATCTAGCTTAGAAGAGCAATGGGAGAGATGAGTATGATTTGTATTTGTTATATCCAGCTTAGAAGAGCAAAGGTGAGAGAGAAAAAGATATTGTAATGAACTATCATTTGTTGAAATAGCAACATTGAGAGATAGTTGTGTGGTATACACAAAAGGGTTGGTGCTCCTGTGGGTTGGTGCTCACGAATTGTTGTGTTGCTACTCAGCAAAGGGGTTGGTGCTCACGAATTGTTGCTATGTTGGTGCTCAACAAAGGGGTTGGTGCTCGTGTGGGTTGGTGCTCACGAATTGTTGTTGTGTTGGTGTTCAGCAAAGGGGTTGGTGCTCCTGTGGGTTGGTGCTCACGAATTGTTGCTGTGTTGGTGCTCAGCAAAAGGGTTGGTGCTCCTGTGGGTTGGTGCTTACGAATTGTTGCTGTGTTGGTGCTCCGCAAAGGGGTTGGTGCTCCTGTGGGTTGGTGCTCACGAATATTGTTGTTTGAGTTGGTGCTTATTCATATACTTGAGATTGTTCTCCGTGGTTTTTCCCACATTGGGTTTCTACGTTAAATTTGGTGTCTTTCTCTATCTTGTGTGGTGTTTATTGTTTCAGTTTTATTGCATATCTTGTTTGGTTAAGTGGAATTTGATTAAGAGAAAGTTTTATAAGATATATGATATATTGATTCACCCACCCTCTCAGTATATCCCGTGCTTAACAATTGGTATCAGAGCAGGTTCCTTTTGAAAAGTTTTACAGTTTGAAGGTAGATCAGGAAAACACGATGGCTAGATCACATGAAGGATTTTCTACAAATAAGACACCTTTGTTTGTTGGGATGAATTATGCTTTTTGGAGCATAAGAATGAGGACTTATTTGATGGCCCTTGGATTTGACATATGGCAAGCAGTGGTGGAGGAATATGAAGAGCCACAAACACTTGTAATTACTCCAGCAAAAAAGAAGGCAAGTGAATGTAATGCTAAAGCTTTAAATGCTATTTTATGTGGTTTATGTGAATCTGAATTTGTTAAAGTTATGCAATGTAAATCTGCTCATGAAACTTGGGTAAAACTTGAAAATATTTACAAAGGTGATGGAAAGGTTCAGCAAGCTAAGCTTCAGACTTTTAGAACACAGTTTGAAAGTTTGAAGATAGAAGAAGAAGATATAGCAAGTTATCTTTTGCAAGTTGATCAAATAGTAAATCAGATTCAAGGTCTTGGAGAAACGTTGGAAGAGTCAACGGTGGTACAAAAGGTTTTGAGATCTCTACCAATATGATATGATGCAAAGGTTTCGGCAATCGAGGAGATGAAGAATTTAGCCAAGCTAAAGATGGGTGAGCTTCATGGTATTCTCACGGCATATGAGATGTGGACAGAACAAGATAAACCCTCAAAGAGAGAAGCAGCTTTCAAGACATCAAAGAAAGAGAAGCTAAGATTCAAGAATCAAGTGATAGTTCCAGTGATGATGAAGATGACAACGGAGCACTTTTCATTCGTAAGTCGAAAAAGAGAATAGGTAAATATCAAGGAAAACTACCTTTTAAATGTTTTAATTGTGGAAAGAATGGACATTTTTCAGCAAAATTCTCAAATAAGGGTAATGATGATGAAGAAGAAAAATCTACATACAAGAAGAATTTCAAAGGCAAATCCAAGAAATGATTTGAGAAGAAGAGCTTGTATTCTAAGGATCCTAGCTCAGCGGAAGATAGTGGAGTCAACGATTCAGAAGAAGAAAAGATTCTATTCATGGTCATACATGAAGATGACCAAGAAGAAGAAAAGGATGATGTTGAAGTGAATCTGGAAGAACTCATTTGTGCCCTTGAAGAGTTAAAAGCTGTTGAGAAGAAGAATCGAAGATTAAAGCCCCAGATCGAAAAAAATGAACAGGAGTCAAAGGAAATAATTGAAGATCTACAAGCACAGTTGGAAATAGCAAGAAAAGAATGTGAAATGTATGTTATTGAAATTGCCTCTTTAAAAGAAGATATTAAGAAAGCAGTCAATGATAAAGTAGTTAGTGACTCAAAATTTGAGGATAGCACTAACATATTGAATAAGATATTAGAAAGTCAAAAGGCAAATTCAGATAAGACAGATATCGAATTTGAAAAGAAAAAGAGCTATGTTGAAGCTCTTACAAAAGAGGAAACAAAAAGGGAAAAAGTGAAAAATACAGAGGACATTTCAAACAATGAACACTGGAAGGAACAAAGCTACAAAAGGCAATCAGGTCAGAGATATACATATAGGTCTTATTTTTATGGTATTGTTTTTATTGTAATGGATATGGTCACAAGAAATTAGAATGTCGAAAAAGAGCTAACAATTTCAGAAATAAAGAAAAGGAAAGTCATGTAGAGTCAACAGAGGCTACAACTCTTTTGCTCCTCTATCAAGCTTTGATGAAGAGGCCATAGTATGCTACAAATGCAACAACTTCGGACACATAGCTCGGTACTGTAGAAGCGTGTTCAAGCCAGTCAATAAGGATCAGAGTTTCAAAGCTCCATTCATCAAGAAGAAGGTTCAGACATGTTCATGGCAGAAGAAACAACCTGAAGATTCTATGTTGGTGCAGACAGTTTTGCATGTAAGAAATGAAGATCAGCCATGGTTAGTTGATAGCGGATGTTCGAGGCATATGACAAGAGATAAGAGTAAGTTCATAACTCTGAAGAAGATCAATGGTGGCACAGTGAAATTCGAAGATAAAACCACTGTCAGGATAGCCGGAAAAGGTACTTTGAGTTTAGATTATGGTAGAACCAAGACTAAGAATGTTTTGTATGTAAAAGGTCTTAAGCATAATCTATCGAGTGTAAGTCAAATATTTGATCAGGGATACACATTAAAGTTTCATGCAGAAGGTTGTGAGATTAGAAAAAAAGATTCAAATGAGTTGATTGCAAATGCTCAAAGGACATGCAACAATTTATATGTATTATCAGATATCTTCTCAAAGGCACGATCAAAGGACACATTCAAAGATCTGCAAGAGGAGTTGGGAGTAATCTCTATTACTTCCTGCCATTGAAGGTCAACATCAGTTGAGGGGGAGCTAAGTGTTAGCTCGAGGTAGGCCCTTTGCCATTGATGTCAAAGGAGGAGAATAAAAGGTACAGGTACAGGTGCAGAAACAAGTACAGAGAACAGGTGTAGGTTGCTACAGTAAGGGGGAGTTACTGTATGTTTTCAGATGACAGGGTGTGCAGGTGACAAGATATAGCAGTTTCAAGATTGAGGTTGCCATCAATGACAAAGGGGGAGATTGTTGGAAATATTGTCATTGATGTCAAAAGTCTAGCATTATTGGTGATAAAGGCCCCATTGCATTTAATAATTTTTGTAATAGATATATCTTGGCTAATGTGTGTTAATATTTATTTAATATTAACGAATATATTTTTTGTTGCATATAAGACAAAAGAAGGGCCCATGGAGAAGTCAAAGAGTCATGGGGTAAAGACAAAAGAAGAGTGGGACGCATTTTCCAATGAAGAGTCATCTTGGAGAATTCCAAGAGTCACCAAGTGAAGACAAAAGAGGAAGGGCGCAATTTCTTATGAAGGGACACTTTGAGGAATACGAAAAGTCACCAAGGTAAAGATAAAAGAGGGAAAGACGCTTTTGCTCATGAAGGGTCACCGCATGACTTTTCAAAAACAAGGATATGAAGGGTCATACAAGTTTGGCGCCATTTTCCATGAGGATTGAAGGGTCACAAAGGGGGAAGGCCAAAGGTCATTTGGAAAGCTATAAATAAAGGCTTGAGAATCCATTTGTAATGTGTGAGATAGAGTTTGATTTGATATTGTAATATCTAGCTTAGAAGAGCAATGGGAGAGATGAGTATGATTTGTATTTGTTATATCTAGCTTAGAAGAGCAAAGGTGAGAGAGGAAAGAGATATTGTAATGAACTATCATTTGTTGAGATAACAACATTGAGAGATAGTTGTGCGGTATACACAAAGGGGTTGGTGCTCCTGTGGGTTGGTGCTCACGAATTGTTGTTGTGTTGTTGCTCAGCAAAGGGGTTGGTGCTCGTGTGGGTTGGTGCTCATGAATTTTTGTTGTGTTGTTGCTCAGCAAAGGGATTGGTGCTTGTGTGGGTTGGTGCTCACGAATTGTTGTTGTGTTGGTGCTCAGCAAAGGGGTTGGTGCCCCTGTGGGTTGGTGCTCACGAATATTGTTTGAGTTGGTGCTCATTCATATACTTGAGATTGTTCTCCGTGATTTTTCCCACATTGGATTTTCACGTTAAATCTGGTGTCTCTCTCTATCTTGTGTGGTGTTTATTGTTTCAGTTTTATTGCATATCTTGAATGTTTGGTTAAGTGGAATTTGATTAAGGGAAAGCTTTATAAGCTATATGATATACTGATTCACCCCCCCTCTCAGTATATCTCGTGCTTAACACAGATTGCAGTAAAGAACACGCCAAGTTTTAAATGCAACGACAAATCACTCACACTTGGTAGGAACATGTAGCTACCTCCGGTATGGCTCGCTCAATTCCAAACAGGGGAATTGAATGCATGAGGAGCTCGAGGAGATGGATGGCGATTCTGGACGATTCATCCGGTGGTCAAAGTAGTTGCATGCTTTGAATGCAAAGAGCTCGAATAGATTAAGCGATTGGTGCCGTTCATTGATGACTTCCTCTCTCTCTCCTCTCCATGCAAAGCTCTTCCTTTTCTCTCTCCCCCTTTCTATATATCTCACGTCTTCCATTTTGTAAAGGGTTCCCAATTTTTAGAGTTTTTGTCATCTTGCTGGGAGATGGATGCCCATTGAGATGTTTGCAAAAGCGTGCTCCTTCGACTAGGCTAAACTCTGTCGAAGTATTGTAAGAACTACCTCTTGAATGTAATGAGACTCGATTTCCTTGCCTATTTCTTGCCTTCAATTAGTGCTTTAGTATGCTTGTTGCTTGGTGGGTTTGTGAATGCGTTTATTCCTAGTCCATTAGCCTGTTTTTTGCCTCTTTGAAGTATTTTCAAGTTTTGCAGGTCCGGATTAGTGTTCTGATTGAACCTCTTCTAGCGTGTGTTAGCTTGACCCTGAGATCGTGCAAGCCTAAGTCGCCTCATGACTGATCTAGTGTGGGTTCAAGCGTAGATGAGTGTCCATTTATTTCTGGTGCATCCCTTGGTTAGCCCTCTTAGGAGACCTTATCTCGCTTCTAACCTTTTTCCCTAGGAAGTTTCATTTCAGCATTAGTTTTAGGTGATCCACCAAGAGGAACTAGCCTCTTTAAAAATCCTAGATGCTCAACCTCACCATAGGACACCCACATCCTGAGGTTGTTCCCATGCTTATAACCGGAAGTGGGAGAAGCTGAAAAACTCTCCCATAGGGGTAACCTATACACAACTTCTAATCTAATAACATTGGAGGTAGGGTATACCCTTAACCTACACATTATACATTCGACTGCTAAGTTACCCAATATAACTTAACCCACAAGTTACCCAATTGACCCAATATAACTAACCAAGGTTTAATCACACTATATGTGGCTTAATCCATAACCCTTTTATACATCATTAAATCATGGATGACCTAGGTACATGACATGCTAGTGCCCTTTGCATGCTTTGTCCTTAATTTTTAAAACAAGTGAATAAATAAAATAGGATGATATTATGAACGTTGTAGACAACTGGGACCAGGCATGATCATCCAATCATCCATATTAGGCTGCATGGTGTCATGCTCCATAGCTACTGCTCCTTTGATTTGTTGTATGCCCATCGGAGTTTCTCTTTTGATGTTGTGTATGCCCGTAATTATCACTTCCTTGAGTCCATGTATAAGCATAGTTGTTATTCCTTTGAAGTTCCATATTCTAGATCCTTAGTTGTTGTCTCTCATGGTCTTGTGGATGTCGATATGCCACAACCTTTGTAGAAATTATCTTCTTGTTCCATCTCTTCTGACTCTTCAATCTCGTCTTCCAGCTGTTCCTTTGGTTCTAGATTCCTTTGCAAGAACCCAATTCCTTTTTATTTGCTTCTTCAAATGCTTCCTTGTGCTCTTCTTAGATTTTTCCACACAATCTTGTCCTTTTTAATCTTGACTGGTTCCTCATGCTGTGTACTACCTTGTAGGGTTTCTCTTTTCCTACCAAAGCTTCAGAAACTTCTTTTGCGCATTAATTGACAGCTTCCAAGGTTTCTAACCAAGGATATCAAAGAACAATATGTAAACTGTCCATAGATAGGGCAAATTTGTGCGCATTAATTGACAGCTTCCAAGGTTTCTAACCAAGGATATCAAAGAACAATATGTAAACTGTCCATAGATAGGGCATCGAAATTGGAATGCAGAACATGTTTCTTTATAGTGGCCTTCAAAATAGTGAACCCAGGGTTAATGCCAACAGACATGATTTGCTTTCTACCATGTGCTGGAGGTTGCTAGAGTTAGTGCTGATACATTAATCTTCTTAACGTTAATATCGAGACATGTTTTATCTGCTTCTATGACGAAAACATGTCAAGCTCTAGGCACAACACAGCTGGTTCCACAGAGTACATGGTTACATCATATAGGTATGACTATGCCCATTTTGTCAGAATGCCGTACTTCATTTCATTCTTATGTTCTTAGCTTGTTTAATGTATTTATTTAGGTTAGATGTATCAACTTTGGAGATGCTGTAGACAAATACTGGATATACATTATATGTTTTCATATCTTCAAGTCCCATTGACAACTAAACTCTTCTTGCATGATCATGTATACAATTCCAAATAGTTGTTTGCCTCCCTTTTTTTTGGTTTGGCTTTGACAATATGTTGAACTTTGTTTATCGAAGATTAGCATCCTCAGGTTCTGCAGATAAAGAAGATTGAGCTTAATGCCTTTGCTATATATTTATGTTTTGGGGGAAAAAATACCGTTCATATGCTTTTCTTGTTGTCTTATATTTTCCTGAATGGAAAAGGGCTCAAAATCAAGTAATTCGTGCGTTCGTTGAGAATAAGATTTAAATGATCATTGTTTTATTTTCTCCCCTGATTTGGTTTACATTTCCATTTCTGATATAAGTGCCTGGTGTAGGTTTGTACATGAAATTTGCACAGAAAGGAATGCTGGTGAAGGACAATGGATTACTTGGTACATCAGATAGAAAGTTTGAAAGCAATTATTTTGGAATTTTACCAGGATTACCAGATGATGTCGCTTTACAGTGCCTTGCAAGAGTTCCTCGTGTGTATCACTCTGCACTTCGTTGTGTGTCCAAATCATGGCGCCAGTCAGTTGATAGCTGGGAGTTCTTGGAGCAAAGGAAGTTGCTTGGTTGCTCTGAGGACTGGCTTTATCTTCATGTTGGGACGTCACCTCACCTGGATCAAAGGAATGTAGGGAAGAGAACTAGATGCCAACTTGTTGGTGGCTACAGCCAATGGCACGCTCTCGATTCTCAGAGATATAAATGGTACACACTTCCTTCAATACCCTATGATCGAGCTGTTACTCGGGGACAGGTAGTCTTGGGAGCAGCATCAGCAGTTTTGCAAGGAAGGCTTTATGTAATAGGGGGTGCTCCATTTGGGAAAGCAGCAATTAGGTACTTCCTGAACATGCATATAGCTTTCTTAGAATAAGAACTACTGCATCGGCTATTTCAGGTTCATACCATTTTAATTGCTGGATGTGCCTGTATTTTTACGGAAACATAATTATGCTGGAAAGAATAGTATAACAAGATCCTTCTGGTCATGCATGACTGTAAGTTGTTATGTCAATGGAAAGTGGATTCTCGATCAAATGCATATTTGCAAAATGCAATTTAAACCTTGCCAAGTGCATTGGTTCCGTTATGCATGGCTTTGGAGTGTTGTTTGACTAGTAAATACATTCTGATTACAAAGCAAAAAGGGAGAAGGAAAATTGAAGTCCCTTGCTTAACTTAAATGCGTAAAAAATAATTTTGTATTATGCTTATTTAATATTTATGAATTTCCTTTAGCCTTACTTTGTTTTATTTTCTTTTGTATATGGTACATTTGGTGGTTGCTTTTGTGTTTTACTGTATCTTATACTTTTTAAGTCATTCACAGGGATGTGTGGATCTACGATCCAAGGAAGAACAAGTGGAGAAAGGGAGCATCAATGTCGACTCCTCGCTTTGCTTGCCTTGTAGGAGTCATCAAAGACAAGTTGTATGTAGTGGGTGGGTCTGGAATGTGCCATTTCACAGGCTATTCCCTCCCTTGCTTGGAAGTTTATGATCCCACTATCAATAAATGGCAGTTCGCAGCTAGTGCACGAGGCTCAGTTTCCGATCATCCTTTTAATTCACTTAAACATGCAGCTGTGTTGGAGGGGTATTTCTGTGTAGTAGGGGCACAGAATGTTTCAGGTAGCATTAATGGGAGTATGTATGATCCTGTTACAGATACATGGTCAGAGATAAAACCTGGCTTACGTGGTGGATGGGGTAAGCCAAGCACTGTCATGGATGGTAAGCTCTACATTGTTGATTTTGGTTGTTACAAGCAATATGTCCCAGAAGATGATTGTTGGGTGCCTGTAACATGCCAGTCCGAGGATTTAATTTTGGGGGATCCAAAACTGATTTTATCAATGTCCAGCAGCAATGAAAAGCTTTATCTAGTGGGTACCATAGGATCGGCACTCATGGTGATGACTGTTCCTGTCAAGAATGGCAAGATCAGTCAAAGCATTAGATTGCACACAATGAATATTCCTAGTGGTATACATTTCCTGGGTGACACGGGGCATTGTTCTTGCCAGATACTTGCATATTAACCTCGATTGCAGTCCTTCGGCATCTCAAATCAGGGTTGTTTGCAACTTGTTTATTTGTAATTATAATTGTTTTTTGGTTTGGATAGCTGGGAGGGGGGCACTCTTGGGGTGGGGTGGCCTCAAACCCAGAGGATGGGACAGACTAGTTAGGCTCCCAGGGATCTACCGCTGTGCCCGGCCCTCAGTCTTCTTGTAAATATAATTGTGCAATCTTATATGATCAGTTCTTTTTGTGGGAAAACTTATTAGGGGACGAGTGGGAGTTGAGTGTTTACCAATAATTGAAATTGAAATGGGTTATGAATATATAATATTCTATAATTTATTTTGTATTATATAATAATTGAGTATTAGTTGTCTAACTTTAGTTTTATCATAATTAATTATAAAAATGTTATCATTCAACAATTAATGTATTAATGTATAATATATTTACACTATTTTAAGTATTGGATAACACTTTTTTTTAATGTATTTTTTATTTTAAATTATAAATTTTTAAAATAATATAAATTTTAAAAATATTAAATTTCAAATGAATTAATTTTTGTAGTCTTTCATGAAACTTAAGTGACAGTGTCACTAACACTTTGAACTCCCTAACTACATCTAATAATACATCTCTCCCAAACATGTTCACTTTCTCTTCACTTTATAATTATTTAAATTTATTCGAAAGTGTTCCACACTCTTGAGGTCGTTGTGGCAATTATATTTGAAATAAACTTGATATAGCTCTTCCCTTTAATTCGGTCAATTAATTGAAAGAATGATATAAGTTCATAAAATAAATTTAAATAATATGTAAAATATTTTGAAAAAGAATAATAAATAAATTGAAGGAACATACATTAAAGAAAATTGGTGTATATTTTTTATATTTATAATAAGGGGAAAAAAAGTGTTGGTCACGAGTTTTAAGTATAGACTCACGCATTTTTAAGTGCCAAATTTAGTTTACTCATC
Organism: Torreya grandis; assembly: GCA_037957365.1. NCBI lineage: Eukaryota > Viridiplantae > Streptophyta > Pinopsida > Cupressales > Taxaceae > Torreya > Torreya grandis. Next base: position 1,339,422 of record JARHVA010004624.1, read on the forward strand.
GAGCCTTCTAACTTGGTGAGTTACTTGTAGAGCCTTCTAACTTATGAATTTTGTGCATGACTCATCTCGCCTTTTGGCCCATGAGTTTTATGCATTTCTTACAAGTTTTGGAGCTATTAATAGAGGCATGATTAGTTTATTTTATCTACAGTTAAAGTTCATAGTTACCTGTAATAACTATACAATTTATACAATCATAAACAATGGACATAAAATTACACTGAGCGTGATGACAAATTAAGAGACTATGGATTGAAGTGGATTAAGAAATGGGAATTTGAAACCAATGATTTTCATGAGACTTTATAGGAGGCTATGAATTAGATAAATCCCGTTGTATCCTTAAAATATGTGTAAACAATCTTTGCTTGTCAATATTTCTCCAATTTGCTATCCAATTTAACTTGAGAGTATTTTTAGGGTCATTTTCTATTTTTAGAGAGTCGACTTGTGGGTGATGTATCTCCACTAATTGTGAGAGATGAGAGAGATGCCTTTATCTAGGTCTTTGCTCCTCACTATGAATTTATTCCTTGAGCCTCATTAAGTATTGATAGTATTAGTATATATTGAGACTAGTCTTTTAGTCTATTGGCATCTCTATTGACTGTCTCATTTAGATATTATTTGGATGCTCCCTCCTTTACTTCTTATGAAGGATGTCACTTGGACATATATGTCTTAGCAACTTCATGCAAATATGGCTTTCTACATTGAACATTGTTTACATATGAAGAATGACATAATCCCCCGATTCTCCTACATTCAACGCCATTGGTCATGTTGCAACAACATGCCCAAAATTTTCAAATTTAAGGTCACCCCCTTATAAAGTTCTAAATGGTAACAATTCAATGAATTGGCATGAATTATGAGATTTTGGAGGTGCTTTCTAGTTGCTTTCATTAGTTTTTCATAGTCATTTAGTTATACTTTGCATTCTTTTCAAGGCTTGTTTGGAATTTCTTGGTATTTTCCCTATATTGTGTATTATTCCAATTTTTGGGCTATCATGGGATCATGCCTTGAGTCTTGTTTTATGCATATTTCATTTTTTCTCATTTTCTTCTACTTCATGGGTTGCTTCTCTAGAGTGGATATGGTACCCTTATCCTTTGATGCAGGGCCCAAGTGCCAAGTGGGAAAGAGTAAAGAAGAAGAATAAGTTGCACAAAACTGTGAAAAGATTCACAAAGTGGAGCAATTAAACCTTTGCAAAATATAGAGAACATCAAAAAAGAGGAAGTTGCATAGAAATAAAAACTTCAAGAATAATTGCAAAGAGCATCATAGGCTATGAGACCTTCACAAAATGGAGGATGCATCACAAAGCTTCGAATATCTTCACAAATTTGAAGAGGGTGTTGCAAAGCATATGAAGTCTTCACAAGCAAAGGATCTTCAAACATATTGAAAAATATTCACGATAACAAAAATATATGCAATAAAGGAATAACAAGGGAAACAAAAAGAAATAAGTTATAACTAATTTCTTAGTTGGTGTTGCTTGAGGTAGATTTTAAAGAAACTGAGGTCCAAAGTCATTTTATACAATCATTTAGAACATACTTCTAGATCCGAGTGCTCATCAACCCAACCTATTTGTGGTATAAAAGAAATGTCTACAAACATCCCCTACTTCGGCAAGTACAACCTAAATTCGTAGGGTTCGAGATTCAGGGATATCACTTTAGCTATAGAAGAGAATGATATTTCAATGGATGAGAAATAGGCTTATATTCCAAATAAGAGATACGAATGTGACTTTCGATGTAAGGGTTTCATAGGCCCCTTTGTCAAGAGCAAATAAGATGGGAGTTGGTCACTACTTTCTATTTATGAACACCATGATAACCTAAAAACCACAACAATCATTCTAAAAATGGAAAGGAAGGTTCAAAGAAGAGAAACATGCGTCCAACCTTTTTATTGGCCGATAGAGAGAACCATAGTCATCATCACTAAGTGTGTATTCGCTAGGAATGGATGTCATAGGGAAATTTTTTTTGTTCCCTGATTTTTGAAGAGGGGGGAGGGGGTGAGTGAGGGGGGAAGAGGGTGAAAGCATATGAAAAGGGTGGTATAAACTTAAAAATTATTTGCCAACCTATGCTTCTGGAGTTCCCCAAATGTAGGGAAATGGCACTGCATCAAATTGGCTACAACCTTGATGATGCATGAATGAGGGGTGATCATAGTGTTTACAAGAGTAGTCATGGGGGACCAAGGCATTAACTCTATTTGCATTTGCATCTGCATCTCAGACAACTTTCAATGGCCACATATTCTTCCCTACGAGGCTCTAAAATTTTAAAGGAACATGTCTTGTTTGTTAGTGGAACATGAATGGTTGCTTTTGGTCATTCATTTCACATTCCCTTCAAAGGAAAAGACATCAAAACTCCTTGAGTTATAACAGAGGCTTGTAGCATATTAGACATGTGATTTAGACAAATTAGAAGAATTTAAAATAAGTTTTATAATGAGACATTGTAGCAATATAAATTTTACTGCAAGGATTTTTTCCTTGCAACTATTATATTTTTATTTGATGTGGTGTTAATTTTAGTTTGGTTATTGTTGTGTTGTGTCTTTTATCTTGTTGTAAGCTTAAAAAAATTAATCATTATTTTTTGCATTTGAACTAACTTTATATGCATAGATGGTTTGGCAAGCTTCATTTGTCTTGCTCAACTTAATTTTATGTTTGAATACGTTTTATTCAAAAACTAAGGTTGGATAATATATTATGTTATCTTAATGTTGCACTATTTTATTGAAAATATATACTACAATCACTTTTTTTCTAAGTGGTTTAATCTTGCAGAGCATTGAACACTCCATCAAGTTAAGGAATTTGTCATCAATCATTATGTCTCTACAAAAGATTCATACAGATTAACAAATTTGACCGTTTATTTTCTTTTACCTTTAACTTTCACAGCTTTGATTAGATTTAAATTTTTTATGTTTATAAATATTTTTTAGCCTTATACAAGTGTAGGTAACCCATACCATGCTTAATTTGTGATATATATTAAAACAACCCCTTACCGTGTTCCTGCAAAAACACTAGTTAACATGTTCCAAGGGATACAATTCCCCCTTAGAAAGTTGAGGGTTTTGTTCCTATTGGCATCTGGTGGAATGTGACCACCATATTCATTATGGAGACAAGACATACCATCTTTGTTCCCAACAAGAAATTGCGATGGAAGTATATTTCATATTCAAATGCCCTATCTATTATGAGATTTGGGGAGGTATTACTTCCTATACATAGATTCAGTAGCTAATTATCCATTTGTTTAGAGATCCTGAATATTGGTGTTTGGCTCTTTTTCAATGTGAGAATGTTTCTTTTAGGTGCAAGGCATTATATAAGGGCTCTCTAGACACTCAATGGATTACATCATTTTTAACCTATTTATAACATTGTGGTGGTTATAAGTGTCCTTTGGACATTACAACTCTTCATCCAAGAGAAGATAGGTTAGTGAAACAACATCTTCATCAACTGTGTTGTGAATAAGGTTTCTAGAACATCTAATTGTCATTGAGGACCTTCTAAGTTTTTAAATTTTCATCATGAGGGCTATGGGAAATTCATATCACTACTTTCCTCTCTAATTACAATGATTTTTTTCAACCTTGAATGTTAGGGGAGTTTATGGTGTTAATACCCTACATTCCCTTAGGATCATCCAATCTTATCTCCTTAACCCTATGAAGTCTCCATTTGAGTTCATCAAACTTATCTTGGGCCTTTTTTGGTAACTGGTGTTGACAACTCTTTTATTCAAGTAAAGATATATATGAGTGCTGATGATGTCCTTCAAAATTTGCATCAATATTATTATCATGGTTTTATGACGTCCTCTCTCTCTCTCTCTCTCTCTCTCTCTCTCTCTCTCTCTCTCTCTCTCTCTCTCTCTCTCTCTCTCTCTCTCTCTCTCTCTCTCTCTCTCTCTCTCTCTCTCTCTCTCTCTCTCTCTCTCTCAGTTATTTTTATATGAATGCTTGGTCAATTTCATGTAACCATTACTTCCACTTTATATTATATTCTTAAAACTTGATTTTAGTCCAAAGTTCATTTTTATGTTAGGGTGCATTTTCCCCTAACACTTTTCTATCTCTCATAGTTTTTTTAAGTCACATTGAACTATATTTAGTCACTCATGTAAATGAATAATCTTATCACATGAGGGGTCCCTCAAGACAACCTTATTTTTTGGTACTCTTTTTGGCATTTGGTCAAAAGTATTAATTTATGCCACATCAACATGATCTGATAGACATTCCCTAGATCAACATACAATTATGAGTGCAACACCATTCAACATAATGTGACATCCATTTATTTTTTGCATCATACATAAAATTATGCCACTCTAATTTGACTCACACTATCAAAATGGCTTACCTTAGGTAGATGGATTCATGGCCAAATTTCCTTGTTCGATGCTCTACTTGATTGGTATCGCATGACACTAAGCACTTATTCACACCAACCTTTACACCATCATCAAAACATATTGGCACCTTACCTAGGCATCACTCAACTTTATTGGAACACCCTAAGTTGAAGTAAAACACTAAGGAAACATTATCCACACCGAAAAATGTTGCACATGCTGTCACATCCTAAAACCTATATGGTAGTTTATGACATACATAGATACTCTATGTACCTATGTACATGTGCACAACACCAAGGGGCATGACATACATTTTTGTACATTCCTACACACTTGTGCATCACTGTGGTAGTGTGCACCATTTATGCAACGTTCGTGACACCCTTGTGTGATTACATAGTGCCATGAAGCATACCATATAACAACCAAGTTTAATGCATGATGTGTTACCCTATTTTTGGTTTAACAAATAAATATTGTTTAATAGGTATAAAACTTGATAGATCTATTCAAATTGTAATAAATGACATTTAAGCATAAATCTAAATGTAAAACAAAATTAACTAAAATTGAAATTGACAAGTGGAATATGCTAAAAATAATAAGTACAATCAATAATAAGATACTTAGCTTTTCTATTTTTTGGTTGACTATAACTAATGATTGACAATGGAAATCAAGATGAGATATAACTATGATAGCTCAGATCTCAAAGTTGAGTTTGTGGATATTTATGGATATGTTTGTAGTCCTTAGGAAAAAGTGTAGGCTGGTCACATTTGTTGACTAGAGACTTATCCACATTGATTGTGATGAAACTATGATTTTTATTCAACATGTGTTGGTGTTTACTAAGATTGTTAAGATATTCAAATTTTGTAGATGTGTCGAGATCTCCATTTTCTTTCTCTTTGCCTTGAAAACCCTAGGTGTACTTGTGATAGTTAGAAACCTACAAAATAAAGGGGGAAGTGTAATGAGATGAGCTAACCCCAATCACCCTATTGATGATTGACCATGACCTACATGTATAGATAAGATGAGGAGGGAATCAAGCTAATGAGCCCCATAAATGGCCTCATATTATGTCTAAATCTTTCCTATTTTGCTCCTTTTTGTTATAGTTTCCATTCGAAAAGATTCGTAAATATAATCATATATATATATATATATATATATATATATATATATATATATATATATATATATATATGAAAAGTAAATCTTAAGTTCAATATTATATTTCTAAGTTTTATAATATAGTTCAAAAGATTCATAATGGTTTGGTGTTTTCATGATTATTTGGAACGGGAAAGGATATTTGTTTGTTATGTTCAAGTAGATTGCATCCATTTTGGCATACACAACCATAATTGTCGATTGGCTAGATGTTGGAAATGTAGAACACATACAATAAATAGGAAACACCCATAACAACTAGTGAGTCCACCCATGATAACTCGTTGAGTGCACCCCCAACAATGGCTATAGGTGAACATTTCCTAAATCACCACATAACTTCCAACTATCATTTTTAACCATCTTACATCTCACTCAATGAACTCCAATAGACATGAAACATGACGAGTTTTTTTTTAATTACATGAGAAAGCCATTAGACCATGCTTTCATTTATGGATCGTATGCCCATATGGTTTTAACCATCACAACACCTTCTTGTCTTTTTCTAATTTTTATCATTTTACACAATATTATAATTGTAACTATTATTTCTCTACTCAAATAATAAGCACCTCACTTCTCTATATTAGGAGAAGATTTGTATGTGATTAAGTGTGAAGTTCAGGTTAGCATAAGCATATTGAGTAAGAGAGATGTTGTAATCTTTTGTATTTTTTTTGTATCAGCCATTCTATTGCTACAGACTTTGATCAATGCAAGTAAAGTAATTCGAGCTAAATAATTTATGATCAAGGAAGAGATATGAAGTAAATTACAACCAAGTAGGCCCACTTGTGAGGATTTGATGTGACAATCCAGTTCCTTAAGTAGATCTATTATATTTTAATTATGTGTTTACATTCTAGTTTATGTGTGTTTATGTCTCTTGATTTTTGTAGTTGATTTCATTATAAGTAATTGCTCTTATGGGTGGTTGGTTAGTTATCTTCAGTTCAAGTCTGGGAAGCTTTCAAAACAATATTTATTTCTTATATGTACCTTTTCCTTTATGCAAGTGTGTTTAAATTTTGTCATTTATAATTTTTAAAAGAGTGTTTCGTATATGCAACCATTAGTATCTTAACCTCCCAAAGAGCCTAGTGTGCACAAACAATGTCGATAATTTATCAAAGTATATAGATCAGGGGTTGACAGTTTAATGAACACACATTCTCAATAAATCAAGTGGCTACCCCTTTCGAGCACATTCTATTGGGTTGTAAACATTGATTAGACTATGTCAAGTTTAATAATGGAGTTGATTTTGTCAGCCATTTTGGTGTCGTTGTTAGGGAAGGTGTCAAACATTTGAATATCCAAGGGTTGAGATAAATTTCAAGTTTTCTAGAATTAATATTCCCTATTTTCTAGAATTAAAATTTCCTAATTTCTATAAGTATAATCTCCTATTTTTTAGAGCAATTTTTTTTAGCTTTCTAGAATAAAATTCCTTGTTTTCTAGCATAGGATTTATTGCTTTCAAAATTGAATTTATCACTTTATAGATATTAGAATTTAAATTTATAAAAATTACAGTAATTAAAACATTAACCCTCGCCCCACAAGCCCCCCCACCCCCGTTAAAGTAATCATGTGTAGGGCATAGCAGAAAAACACAAAAAAATAAAATGGAAGTGTTTGTATGCAACGTGAAATAAGTTACATGGGAAGAATTTCGCTTAGGAAAATAAGCTTTTGTTCATAATAATAAGTTGGTATATTCCCTACAACAATAAATATATGACCTAAAATAATTAATATATCATCTAAAACAATAGAGACATCACTTGCAACAATAGACATATCATCTACAACAATTGAAGAAACAATTGTAGTTGATTCGTACCACCTATTGGAAGCAAAATAATTTTGGGCTAAATTGGTAAAACAATTTGAGAACAAAGGACATAAGGATCCTCATACCCCTAAGAATGATGTCTTTTCATAATTTATAAGAGTGCACATTTGGCCACCCTACACTCAATAATAATGTATTCAACTCCCTCTGCCCTCACCCAAAATCCTCTCTAAAAGAGAACTCAAATCCCTTCTAGATCCAAAGGAAACTACAAAACCTATTGAAACCTCTGACTCAATTGAACAAGACATCTTTATTAAATTTACTAAAGAAGTTATATAAAATCTCACTCTATCACCCCTAGTTAGAAGACTTTAATTTGATTTTAAAAAATTTACAACCATTGTTCATTATGAATCATGGGAAAATTTTGACAAAAGATTTGAAAAGTGGGTGGCAACACTCTCTGGTTTACAACTAGTATGAAACATCATGGAATAAAATCATGAAGAAAAATGAGACCACAAACTTTGAGTTTCCTATCAATAATCCTATGGGTGATGCACCCATGAAAAACATCCCTCTCTTCATTTTGCCAAACTTTAGAGGAATGACTAAAAAATATCCTAATACTTTTCTCTTTGAGTTTGATGTCTTATGACATAGTTATGACTACAATAGGGATGCTAAAAAACTAAAGCTATTTCCATCCACTCTCAAGGATGCAACCCTCAGATGGTTTATGAGTTTGGGTAAGAATGTAATCTTTACTTGGAAAGATATGAAGGATAAATTCCTATTAAATTATTAAGAGTACTACAATGGAAGGGAATATACAAGGAATGACATCTCTTAGATGTCACAAAATGAAGATGAACTATTGGAACATTACTTGGAGAGGTCCATATTCAACTTATAGAAATCCAAAAAAATCACTATGGATAAATAATCTATCAAGTTGTTATTTATGAAAGGAATCAGAGAATAATGTCTTGAAGCATTGGATATAATGAGTAGAAAAGATGTCTTATGATTTAAATTCGATGATATCATTCTTTTTTTTATAAATTAGTCAAGATCAATGATGAAGAAAACTCATAAAAATTGAGCTTCATTACTATCAACATCCAAATACATCAATGGATTATCAAAGATGAAAGTTAGTAATTTGCTTCAAGACATGAAGTAGGAAATCATCAACGACTTAGATACACAGTTGGATACGTTTCACCCACAGAGGAAGTAAGAAGAGATAGACAAGCCTTGACAGTATATTGTATGGACTATCACAAGAATACAACTGATTGTAAATGTCACATTACCTATGTCAAATTAGCCATCATAACGGAAGAATATCCTGATGTATTAGAGATTCATGCCATTAGAGAATATGGAGAGAATATAGTCTATGTTTCCAAATGAAAACCATGGATACAAAGGCCACAAAATTTAGGTATGTCATCTAGTTCTCCATATTTCAATTCAAATTTTTTTGCTTCTCCTAATTGGCATGAATCTAATTCATGAATCAACCACCCCAACCACAATCCTAAAATCATAATTGGCATTGACAAAAATCTTAATCCTCCGAAATTGGAAGCAACACAAATAATAGCCATGGAAATAAAAAAATCATAACTATAAATAGTATCCACCCTCTAACCAATGGCAATAAACATGGCAAGGGAATTAACCTTGGCTCAACCAAAACATTGCCTTTTAATAACTAGCACAATCCCACCTACTACAACAACTGACATTAATTCCAAACACTCCATCTCCACCAAAAACACCATAATTCCCTGCTCAACTTGCACCTAATCCTAACAATAAGTCAGTTTAGCTGATATATAATAATGATGTCATAACTTACTCCACTTATTTGATAGAAGTTGACAATGTTCAACTTCTTTCAAGACTCACTCTCCCAAATCCTACTCCACCCATAATAATAGAGACTCTTGAGGATATCTATAACACACCAACTAATCCACAACCATCTAATAATAGTCATGATCTTGAACCTAACACATCTACCGAACAAGTAGCAACAAATAGTCCCCCCTTTTCAAAGAGATTCAAGCTTCAAAAAAAAAAAAGAACTAGAATTAGAGTTTGACTTTGTAGGCTAGTTGAAGAATGTTTGTGTCAAAATATATTTATTCCAAGTAATTAAAAATGTTCCCATTTATACCAAGACTGCCTGATAAATATGCCTTAATAAACTTGGTCATAAATGAAAGGATCCCAAGACTATCCACATGGTTTGAAAACTTACGGATATTATGTTGGGCAACATCATCCCAACTAAATACTCTAACCCAAGCAACCCAATTATTGATGTTTACATCAATGACACCCTAATTCAAAATACATTTCTTTATTTACGTGCAATAATTAATGTCATGACCAAATAAACCATGAGAAAACTTAATTTTTCTAGAATTTGTGAGACACCCACTTTTCTAAAAATGGTTAACCGTTCAGCTATAAAACCTAAGGGAGTCATTGAGGACATTGTTATTATGATAGAATCATGGGAATATCCACTAATTTCATGATATTATAACCAAAGAAAACTTAGGTGAATACCCTCTGATCTTAAGTAGATCTTGTCTGAATATAGATGATGCATTCCTTGGATGCATGTTAGGAAACATGCTCATTGCCAATGGAAACACCATGAAGAAATTGTTTTTGTATCCACCTGCCCAAAATTCATCATATGGGGAGAAATTTCCATGGGTAAAAGTGGAGGATGATGACCACATTCCCTTGAAAACAATGCTCACCATTAAATGTAGCCATTTTTAACAAAAATGAGAGTAAGACACAATCACTTTCAACATCATTAAAAATATGTATACAATAAACCAACATACCAATAACATCCTTGCATACACACATTGTCTCATCTCTAATGTCTTTCTCTAAGAAGACACCTAAGACACAAAAGAGGATATTAATATCTTTAATCATCTTCTACAACACACTTGTTTCCTTAATACTATTTTAGGAAACATTAAATCCATGGAAACCTTACCAAAAAAAGTGGATATACTACCAAAGAGACCCCTCAATGTCAAAAATAGATTGGATTCCCAACATGAAACCTAGCTAGTCACCATGTTTTAAAAACATAAAAAAAATATTTTAATGGGACTATCATGATATGCAGGGATAAAATTGAATATTTACATTCATCAGATATACATCAAATAAGAGTATAAGACCATTAGACAACCTCAAAGAAGGTTGAATCCTACTATCTGGGAACTTGTAAAAATTGAATTACAAAAAAATACCCCATCTCTGACATCCAATGGGTTTATCCACTTGTCATTGTCCCAAAGAAGAATGAAGAATGACATATTTATGTGGACTATATAGGATTAAACACTACCACACAGAAATATCACTTTCCTCTCCCATTCATTGAAAAAGTTATTGACACCCTTTATGGGAGGAAGTATTTCTCTTTCCTTGATGGTTTCAATGGATACAACAAAATTAGAATCACCCCACAAGACCAAAATAAGACAACATTTACATGCCCTTGGGGTATTTATGCTTTTTTGATCCTACCATTTGGGCTATACGATTCTCCTACCACTTTCCAAAGGGCGGTCTTGACCATTTTTTAATGATATATCCCATAATTGTGTTGAAATCTATATGGATGAATTCACAGTCTATGGGGACAAATACAATTAAGCCCTCACAAACTTGGAGAAATTTCTCCAACATTGTCAAAATAATAACATGTCATTGAGTAATGAGAAATGTTACATACTCATGTAAGAAGTAATTATATTGAGACACCATATTTCAAACTCAATAATTTAGGTAGACTCTACTAAGATAGTGGCAATAAAAAAATTGCACACACCATAAAAACAATGAGATGTTTGAAGTTTTCTAGGACATGATGGATATTATCACAGGTTCATTAAATACTTTAGCAAGATAGCAAATTTGTTATTTTTTTTGCTAGGAAAATATGATAAATTTGTATAGACTAATGCATGTGATGAAGCTTTTCAAACTATCAAAGGCTTACTTGTGACAACACCAATGTCGAGAGGTCTAGATTAGAAGATACCATTCCACTTTCATACCAATGCATTTGACACAACACATGGAGAAGTATTTTGGTAAAAAGAGGGGTCAATCAATGATCTATAAATCAGGTAAATAGTTTCTAAAATGGATACTGAATTCTCAATTCCATGTAGTAAATAGAATTAGTTGCGAAAAATCTAGGAATGAATTAAAAGTAATCAGAAACCTTTGTATATTCATTTTCCACATTAAAAATACTTAATTAGTGTCATAATAATCTTTTCATATTTTATTAGTGTCTGATTAATCTTTTTTGCAAATTGAATTAAAAGGAAAACATAGAATAATTGAAAGGAAAAATGACACTAGAAGTGATAACAGAGTTCACCCATCATTTGGGCTACATCTCTAAGTTCATGGAAACAACAACCCATTCCATTTAATAAGATGCAAATATCAGCAATTACTAACTCACATCATTATGGATTTAGAATCTGAAAATAGTACAATAATATATCGATGTGAAGACTCGGTAATGCTAAAAAATCTGTCTACGTTTCATCCACAGTACCCATATTTTTTCTCCATGCACATGGGCCACTTTTTCCAATAAGAGTATCTATAAAACTCTGAAAAGGGAACAATATTAAACAGGGGTGCCTTTGGTTATCACAGACTTGCATCGCCCGATAATAACCCTGTAACTATTGACATACCTCCATAACCATTGGCTTTATAAAATAGAGGTAATAATAATTACATAGTCATACATACATTCTTCTTTGTCTACCACCATAAAATAGAAGAAATGATTTGACTCTGGGATCAGATCTTTGTGTGTCTGTCAACACACTGCAATTTAAATAACCTCTACGTATGGCCAAGAGGGCCTACACAAATAGGCATGTAACTTCCTCACAACAGCGAACATACATTTCTTCATGGTCACGGACCATACAAAATAGAAGAAAAATAACAGAGTCTTAGTCTATAAAGAGATACATACCATAGTCAACGGCTTTACCAAAATATATGCATCCACCTTTCCCGTTTGGGATCGTATATGTGTTCCCATCTTGATTTGCACCATTCCCCATGGTTCAAACAAATAGATGTATTCATCTGTAAAGCCATTTAACGATCCATCCTTGGTTCAAAGACCTTATGAAATAGATGATCATCCATTTATATCATTTGCCTGTAGTCAACGATGATCTCCATGGCTGAAGGATCTTCAAAATTATAGATTAAACTAAATGCCTTCTAAAACAGGTAATCTCCATGGCTTGAGATTATTTCAAATGATTTGATTCCCTCTATTTAGGACCTGCTCAAACTCTCTTGAATTTTTTAGTAAAGAATCTTACAATGCCATAATCATCACCATTATAGGCTCAGTTCAATATGCAAATGTAATGGCCTTTATCGAAGGCTTCCAAAAAAAAGGTGAAACTACCTCGCCATTCGGGCACTGCAACGCATGTATCATGAATGTCTGTTCACTAAGTTTTATCAACCTTACTTCCATTCGGTGAGCGATGGATAAATATCCTTTTTCTTATTACAGTTACGCCCATGCCTTATGGCCTTGCTAATAAGCGTAACCCTATTCTTTTCCCTAGCTCAGCTTGGATCTCAACGTGCCTCCACAGGAATTCAAAGGTGAATCCTCCTTCAATGGCTATTTAGCCATGTCAAAATGAAAGCCCAATGCTCATTCAGGATAGAATGTATATACATTGTTCACCATAGCCTCATGGGCTTAACAAATGGCGATCTCCTCCATTCCATTATTTGACGACAATGGTTCTGTTTAGTAGACCCAAACATCCCTATTCGGGATTGTGTGAATAAGACAATCAGCCACGTCCATCTTCAAGATGTGTTTTGGGACTACACATATATATGTAAATATACATTTACAAAATAAAACATCACCTTCCATGGTCAATGGCCTTCACAATATTCTATCCTCCACCATCCTCTCTACACACAGCCTCCTAACCGAATGAGAAAAATGGATGTTTCTTTAATGCATTCAATCCAAGGCCATCACCCAAGCCACACCGTAAACTCTGTTGAAAGGTCATGGGTTCTCCCCCTCCTTTTTTCATGGCATGGTATCCTTTTTAAGAACAAAATCCCATATCCATCGGATAATAACGTTCATAATTCTTTAAATAGGCGAGAGTTAGTATTTTACGCCCATGGCTGTGGCCATGTACTACAAACCTTTTATTTATTGGAACCAACTCGAGTTGGTTATTCGGTTGGCATACGAGTTAGATTCATTGGCACTGAGCTCAAGATGGTGAGCTGTCTTGCCGAACATATACTTGAGTTGGACTTCGAGTTGGAACTTGAGTTGAACTTCGAGTCAAGTTAATAAATGAGTTGGCACTCAGTTTGAGTTGGGTTGGGTCCTAATTTGGGTTAATTAAATTTGGCATGCAAAAGTGATTTGGAGAATAGAGCATGTGGTGACCTGAGCACCCACCATATGGACTTCTCCAATTGCTTCTCATCCTACCATAGGTCACAACCAGAAACACCAAAATAATAATATATGGTAAATTATAGTAAAATTAAAAACACTATTATCATATATGGTGGCAAAGCCCCCCTCCATTATAAAAGTGGGCTCCACTGGCTATAGTCTTCGTAGCCAAACTTTTACAAACTGATTAGGACCACTAAAAAAAATCCTATGGATCAAACCTCCCCATAAAGAGGCTTTTGGTCTCCAAAAGTTCAAATAATCCACTACATTTGCTAAACAGTTCTTTGCACCACATCAATTGTCCAACTGCAATTACAATCTTTGTATAAATTATGTCAAACTGACCTATTTACCCAAAATATTCATTGCACCAGACAGATTCTCTCAACCCCTGTACTGCATGTAGGCTAAGGTATTCTCCTTGTTATCACACAAGGGAAATCACATTATGCTACATACACCTGTATGATTTACAAACAAGTACACATATGTATACTTGCATTACAAACATTTTTCATCTATGGGTCTTTTGAAAGTACACCTATATGACTTAAATATAAAAAATACATGCATGTACAGGAGGTTTGTAATACAAACATTTCTCATATTACTGTGGGACTTAGATGTATACACTGTTAGGTATAAAAAAATGTAATGAATTTGTCTATCCTAATATGACTAATGTACAATACCTAAAAGCATAATCAAGGGAAATAGATGTGATCACCATCTTGTAAACATCATAATTTCCTACTGTCCCTGAAACTAATTATCAAGTATTTTTCCTATTCCTGTCAAACTCTAAGATCAAATTAGAGACTTTCCATAATAAGAGCTTCTTTACAAACTCACAATTCTACAAGTAACTGTAAGCTAAATATCATATAAAGGTGAGGAAAAATCCATGAATTTTAAACCTATCTCAAGGTTTCCTTCACTATCTAACTACTCCCTGATTCATACCTCCAAAACTCATCCAACTAAGTTAGCTTCCCAAAAAGTGTATCACAATGGAAAACTAAAATAGGAGATATCAATAACATTCTTCCAAACACAACTTTATCAAAATTCCTTCCCTGTATCCAATAGTTAAGAATTTATCTGAAATAGTGTTTGAAATGAATATAAGCATACTTTGCAATACTATAGTTATACTTGTATCAAAACTATCCAATTGAACCATAGAATCCATAACGGTTGTTCCCTTTTATGGTTTCAATCAACTAAATAGTAGGTGGTTTCATATTATTTTAAAATCTATCCTCTAAGAGTTAGATGATCCATTTGCATTCTCAAAAGGCTTTAAAAATAATTATGCATAAAGGGATGTTTTACTTACAAAATAACCCACACAAAGGTTATCCTGACATCACAAGTTCAAACCACAAATTGCACTATATAGTTACATTGAAAATAACTCATACCTCTTTGAGAACTATGAAGTGCCCATCTATTGAGTACTGGTTGGTATTCTGTTGGGGTCTAGACAACTACCTGTTTGCTTCCTACAACTCTCAACAAAGCTGTGAAAATATAACCAACTTATCAACCAAGTACAAACTCAAAACTCAAAGTGTAAAAACCTATTCAATATTAAACAATGCCTTATTTACCATTTCCATATCTTTCCATGGAATTGGTCTTTCCACTTGTTCCTATATTAAAGGACATAGGCATCCATAATATAATTAGTAATCCAAAATATAAATGGTAAACAACTGATTAATAAAGACCAAAATATTGTGTCAATACCAATATGAAATCAGACCACCATCCTACCTTAATCTACTATCTGTGTAAGATTGGTAATCAAAATACAACTGAATCCTCTTGGATGTGCATTACTAAAAATGCCTTGCATTTTATCTGAATGCTTCCCAAGATAAAAATGCAGATCCTCTCACAATACCATCTCACACCTCAATTGACAAAGTGATGTGTTCTTCATCTGTGTTGATCCTGCAAGGCTAGTGGCTCCAGAACCTTGGCTATTAGAAGCTTGTCTTTTACCAGCGAATTGGAACACCTTCCAATTTCCCTTTGCACTAACCTTCCTGCATGGTCAACTCAAACAAAAGAATCATAAATAAGGAATCTGATATCTAAAAACAAACTCGAAACTGAAGTATATCATAACTGAAGCAAGTCCTAAAATCACCTACTTTGATACCAAATTTGATCCATAAACTGGGTAAATAGTTTCTAAAATGGATACTGAATTCTCAATTTCCTGTAGTAAATAGAATTGGATGCAAAAAATTTAGGAATGAATTAAAAGTAATTAGAAACCTTTGTATATTCATTTTCCACATTAAAAACTCTTGATTAGTGTCATAATAATCTTTTCATATTTTCTTAGTGTTTGATTAATCCTTTTTGCAAATTGAATTAAAAGGAAAACACATAATAATTGAAAGTAAAAGTGACACCAGAAGTGATAACGGAGATCACCCATCATTTGGGCTACGTCTTTGTGTTCATGGAAATAATGAACCATTCCATTTAATAAGATGTAAATATTAGCAATTACTAACTTACATCATAATGGATTTAGAGTTTGAAATTAATACTATAATCTATTGATGTGAAGACTCTGTAATGCTAAAAAATCTATCTACCTTTCATCCACAGTTCCTATATTTCTTCTTTGTGCATATAGGGCACTTTATCCAATAAGAATATTTGTAAAACTCTTAAAAGGGAACAATATTAAATAGGAGTGCCTCTAGTTATCACAAACCTTCATCTCCTGATAATAACCCTGTAACTATTTACATACCTCCCTAACCATTGGCTTTATAAAATAGAGGTAATAATATTTACATAGTCATACATACATTCTTCCTTGTCTACATCCATAGAATAGAAGAAATGATTTGACTATGGGATCATATCTCTATGTGTTTATCAATGCACTACAATTTAAATAACCTCTACCTATGGCCAAGAGGCCCTACACAAATAGGCATGTTACTTCCTCACAACAACGAACATAAATTTATTCATGATAAAAAACCATACAAAATAGAAGAAAAATAACAAGAAGCTTAGTCTATAAAGAGATACATACCATAGTCAATGGCTTTACCAAAATATATGCATCCACCTTTCCCATTTGGGACCGTATATGTGTTCCCATATTGATCTGCACCATTCCCCATGGTCCAAACAAATAGACATATTCAACTGTAAATCCATTTAATGATCTATCCTTAGTTCAAAGACCTTATAAAATAGATGGTCATCCATTATATCATTCACCTGTAGTCAAAGATGATCTCCATGGCCGAAAGATCTTCAAATTGCAGATTAATTTAAAGGCCTTATAAAATAGGCGATCTCCATGTCTTGAGATTGTTTTAAGTGATTTGAATCCCTCTATTTAGGACTTGATCAAACTCTCTTGACTTCTACAGTAAAGAATCTTTCAATGCCATAATTATCACCATTATAGGCTTAGTTCAATATACAAATGTAAGATCTTTTACCCACGGCTTCCAAAAATAGGCGAAGCTACCTCACCATTCAGGCACTACAATGTATGTATTATGAATGTATGTCCATCAAGTTTCAATAGCCTTGATTCCATTCAGTGAGCTATGGATAGATATACTTTTTCTTATTACAGTTACACCCATGCCTCATGGACATTCCGACAAACATAACCCTATTCTTTTCCCCATCTCAGCTCAACTCGGATCTCAGCGTGCTCCCATAAGACTTCAAAGGTGAATTCTCTTTCAATGTCTATTTAGCCATGTTAAAATACAGCCTAGTACTCATTTAGGATGGAATTTATATACACTATTTTCCATAGCCTCATGGACTTATCAAATGGAAATATCCTCCATTCCATTAATCGATGATAATGATTCTATTTAGTAGACCTAAATGTCCATATTCAAGACTGTGTCAATAATAGATTCAGCCATGTCCATCTTTGGGTTATGTTTCAGGACTGTATATATATGTAAATATACATTTACAAAATAAAACACCACCTGCCATGGTTAATGGACTTAAAAATATTTCATCCTCCACCATCCTCTCTGCACACAGGCTCGTAACGGAATGAGAAAAATAGATGTTTCATTGATGCCTTCGGTCCAAGGCCATTGCCCAAGCCACACTATAAACTCTGATAAAAGGTCATGGGTTCTCCCCCTCCTTTTCTCATGACATGATATCCTTTTTAATAATAAAATCCCACATCTATCAGATAATAACATTAACAATTCTTTAAATAGGTGAGAGTTATTATTTTACACCCATGGCTTTGACCATGTACTACGAACCTTTTATTTGTTGGAATAAAATCAAGTTGGTTATTCAGTTGGCATATGAGTTGGATTTGTCACCCTACCACATAGACTTCTCCAATTACTTCTTAGCCTACCATAGGTCACAACCAAAAACACCAAAATAATAATATATTGTAAATTATAGTGAAATTAAAAACACTATTACCATATATGATGATAGAACCCCCCTTCATTATAAAAGTGGGCTCCATCGGCTATGATTTCCATAGCTGGCCTTTTGCAAACTGATGAGGACTGCTGCAAAAAAACATCCTTCAGATCAATCAAATATGATATCTATTTCACTAATAAGAATCTACAACATACAAAATTGACCTACACAGTCATAGAGGAGTTCTTCAGGTAGTGTAGTTGTTGGGCCCCTTTTTGTGATACTTAGCAGACCATGCCAACTTAGCACATATTAGCATGTGGTGAGATGTAATAATAGCCAATGAGATGCCTAAAAGGCCATAGAGCCATGTTTTAATCCTTGATGTGGTCAAGTGATGTCATCATCTAAAAGAGATGTAACAACACGTAGGATATTGCAATCAGGATTGTGGTGGCCAAGCCTATTCTAAGATACAAATGAGTGCACCAAGGCATGTGACATATGCTAGCACATTGAGAAGCCCAAACACTGAGATGAGATGCCTCTCATCCCCATTCTTGCTTAGGTACCATTCAAGAAATGGGTCATTGATTTTGTTAGACTAATAACTCCTACAACATGGTGCATAGGTGTAAGGTATATTTTGGTAGCTACTGACTATTTCATTAAGTGGACCGAGGCCATGCTAACAAAAGACTACACAGCTATGATAACCACATGCTTCATTTGGGAGAACATAATAAATTGATATGGGTACCCATTAAGTTTGACTAGTGATAGGGGCACTCATTTCATTATGAGATGGTATACATCCTCTTAACTGAATATATGGTGGCACACCATAAGACCACCTTGTATCATCCTCAGGCCAAAAACACATCTGAAGCCTTCAATAAGATCCTGAGAATATGTTTGATAAAGATATGTGACATTGGTCACAAGGATTGGGATGATCATGCTTTAGTGGTACTATGGGTGTACCACATGATATATAAGCACTTGAACAAAGTTACACCCTTCCAACTGGTGTTTGGCATGAAAACAATTATCCCCATGGAATTCATGGTGTCATCCTTACACATTGCATGGTTAATCACTTAGATGACCAACAATATTTGAGCAAAAGGTTAGAAGACTTAGAGTACTTAGATGAAAAGTTCACCCAAGTAAGATGGAGTCAACAAATCAAAAAGGTGCACTAGAAGCTTTAGCATGACAAGCACATCAAGTGCAAAGAGTTAGCTAAAGGAGCAATTGTGATGCTCTATGACTTGAAGTACCTTAAGCACCTAGGTAAATTTCAAATAAGGTGGATGGGCCCCTACATCATCCAACACATATTGGAGATAGGTGTATGCAAGTTGTGCACATTGTCTGGTGAAATGCTCCTAAAGCATTTCAATGACAACCAATTGAAGCCGTATCGATAGTAGGATGGTGCTTGCACCATAAGAATATCAACTTCTTGGTCACTAGTCAGTTTGAACCTGAGCTAACCAAAATATAGTTTAGTACAAGTTAAACCATTATTTTTCTTTTGTCTTTGTTCTATGTATAGTGTAAAGAGGTAATAAACAGTGCACAGTTGACATAAGGACTTATCTACTGACACTTCACACATAATTCTCACTGGGTGAATCAAACACTTGCACTTTCTAAACACATGAGGCCATGAAACCTAAGTTATGGGTGCAAGAATCAACCTAACTCTAGTGAATTCATCTATCCTTTCATGCACAAATATAATCGGGTGAGTCAAGCACTTGCGCCCTTTAGGTGCATGAGGCTAGACATATAAGTGGTGGACATGTGAAACTCACCAAATGCAAGTAGAAGATGCACAAGGTCCATGTGGATAAAGTGAACACTACAAGGCTCTTAAAGGCCCAAGAATGAACTACTTTAGCACTTTCTCACATAATACTAGTTGGGTGAGTTGAGCCCATTTGGTTTACTAGCACCTAAGGCCAGATGCCTAAGTTTCTATAGATGAGGAAGTTACCAAACCTTGAAATTTTGAGAATAAAATGACAAAGTACATAAGCACAAATGTAACCTTTACACAAAATATAGAAAGAGGTGAATCAATTGATCATGCACCAAAGACCAAATAAGAAGGTGAAGACACTCAATAGGGTTGGGTACAAGGAAGAAAGTGAAGACACACAATATGATAGTACGTAACAGAACCAAGAGAGAAGACAAAGTGCTGGAGGGCTAGCGTAAGGGATTTATATGGGGTAGGATGGGCCAAGGCAGGATAAATCATAAGAAACTGACCAAAATAAAGAAGCATGCTTAAATTAGAAGCACAAATAGAAGAGAAAGTGGAACCAAGGAGGCTTAATCATGTGCATGTGAGGTATTGGACCCAAGTTGCCACAAGGAAGGCAACGTCATGCCAAGTGAACAAGCACAAGAGAGAAATCATCTAAGATAGCTGGCGTCTACCTAGGTTTGAGAAGGAAGCGATTGTTTGAACTAAATGTCACTTCAACAAATTACCATTAGAGAGAATTCAATGAAGCAGTGTTGGAGGCACAAAGATATGTAATTAATGCATTGATGACAAAGGATTTTCATAGATTTTTCAAAATTTTGCATTTTCCAAGAAATTGAGGTACCGCCATGCCATAAAGCACCTGCATTAATGATGGTAGATAAGGAAAGGGTATAAATTAACAAGAGATAGACTTTCTTAGGTTACAATATTTATTTTAACTTAAGACTAAGAGTGAACCTAAGCAAAAACCAAAGAGTTGAGGTGCAAAAAACCTATACCAGTGAGAATTTGAGCACTTTCAAGCACTAGGAGTGAACAATTACATACTAGGAAGGATTTCATTCACAATAAGAATGGTTTGGAGAAGTATGGAGAAAGTATTCTATAGAAATTGAATAATTGGAAAAGTGGATTGATGCCCTGGCTACCATTAAAGGTTAGTGAAGCTCAAGAGCTGAGGGAACATTCATAGATCTTGCAACTATAGAAGCACCACCACCATTCAAGGCTTTGAAAAATTGTACCTACTATATGTCAACACCAATAAGTTTAGGATGATGAATAAATAGAAGGGATCAAGCTCTGTTCGAGTGCAATAGGACCCAAAATGAGCGTGTATAGCACTTGAAGTGGCCACTACAAAAATAATGCTACAGAGAGTAGAAGTAATGATTATGGCATAGGTGGACACCGAGGCACTCACCAAAATGTCATCCCAAGTAATGCAGTTCCCATCAAAGGTCATGATAAGGGAGGATTGGTACTCTTTTGCACACATCTGCTAGTTAAATGAATATAATCACCACACAATGAGTCACTTGCAAGACCTCATGTAATATTAGATGGTAGACATAGGGCATAAGATGGCACAAGGTGATGCCCTATTTGACATCTTGATTTGAGACAAATTGATAGATTTTGGCATAACTCAACTTGATTCGTTGACATGTTTTGAGAAGCTAGAGGATCTGGTTCAATTCTTACTCTCACGTGTCTATGAGGGCCACATTTACTTCACAGGAAGGTGTATGAAGATTTTGGCACAATTGATAAAGAGAATAACAAGGTTACTAGATACCAGAAAGGACATCCATCAAATGATGGATGATGATGAAAAGGTGGAGTACATAGCCCAACTCCTAAATTATTTCAAGTGGGTTTCATGTTCCCCATCAAGAAGTGTAAGGACCCCAACACGAGGGTAGTGGCATGCCTTACAAGTTCCAAGCTATGCCTTGGTGGTTAATGGACTGATGTGACTAAGGCATACCTTTGCATCACCTATTACATTGCATAGGGTGTGTAGTTCAATATTTCCAAATTCATCAGCAATGAATTTATGAAGAATGCACATGAGTGCCATAAGGAAAAAGGGACATTCAGGTGAGGACCCATTCTCATTCTCATTATCATGGAAGAGATTGGAATTCCATATGGGGATGAAGATAACCTCTAGGTCCATCCATAACAAAATGACTCCCTAACACATAAGTATAAAAAATTCATGGTCCCCCCTCTTTCAACACTAAATATAAGACTCACATCATGGGGTGGTACGATAAATACATAGAGGCTTTTGAGCTAGAATGGTACATCCCTCAAGGGCTCCCTCAGAGCATGTTTGGAATGACAACCTTTGCCATAATGCAACACTATTGTGTAATTCACTTGTTTCTAGTTGATGGAAACCTGTTAGGGTGGATAAATCTCCCCTATGCCTTCTTAGAAAGATACTTCAGGGATACACTGCAGTAGATCCCCAATACACAATAGTTAGACATTCCAGTCAAGGAATTGGATTTGGAGAGGTGTAAGATGAGGCACCAATTCACTCATGTAGATGGGAAGACCATCAATAATGAGGAGGATGAATTATATTTCCTAGATATCTACCCCCTTCAGGAGGCAACCATATATGGCCAAATCTATAGGCTCTACTATGAGATGAAGCCATGGAAGAAGGGCCTCAACATCAAGTAAAGTGTAGACCCTCCAATCCAGATCGATGACAAATGAACTTTGGCATTAGTAGAGAATAAGAAGTCTCCCAAGAAGAAGAGGGGGGAGACTTTGGAAGAGATAGAGAAGTGAATAAGGCTCAAAATCCCCTTAGAAGAAGAAGCCTCTCCTTCAGCCTCCACAAAGAAGTGCATGCATTCACGCCAAAGGCTTCCCCTAACACAAGAGAAAAGAAGGGGAAGGTTACTCTTATGGCACCCATGATAATCTTATCTGACATAGAAGAGGAAGAGGATATGGAGGAATAAATAGTTGGGAGGGGCGTATACATCATGCCTAAGGAAGATGGCTCCTCATCGATTAAATGGACCCCCTCTCCATCCCCTTAGACTAAATTGGAGAAGAAGATGTAGAGATGGAGGAAACTCAACCTCAATGAAGCTGACATGCAAAAGGCACAAGAGTTGGAGGAACAAAGAGAAGAAATGACAAATATTTGGATGTCAAAAGAAGCCATTGAGATGGTCAAGGCCAAAGAGCACAGGAAAGAAGTGGAGAAATACAAGGTGTAGGAGATGAAGCAGAGGAAAGAAGAAAGGAGAAAGCGAGGAAAAATAAATGAAGATCTTAGTAAGTTGGAAGCACATGAAGAAGCAATACCCTTAGGGGCACCAACTAAAGAAGATTTGAAGCATAATTGGGAGGTCATGGGCTTAGACCAAGAACACATTGACATAGTGCTAGAGTTGTACTGCAAACAAGACGCCATGAGGGCCAAGGGCATGACCCAAGCTGAAATTGATTGAATGGAGGCCAAGAGAAAAAGGTAGAAGAGAAAAAGTGCAAAGCATAGGCTAAGAGAAGGAAATCCGAGAAGAAAAAGGTTGAAAAAGAAAAGGCCAAAAGGAAAGAAATAAAAGAGAAGGCAGCCTAGGCAGAAAGAGCCAAAATGAAGAAAAAGAGAGAGGAAAAGGTTACCGCTAGTGTGGGACCTAGAAAGGAGAAGGAAACCAAAGAGGTGACTAGCACCCACTCCATTCTAGCAGAGGAAGCTGCATAAAAAGCACACCCCAATTATTAAGGGGTACCTACAGACAAAGAAAGCAATGTTGGTGACTCAATAGAACAAAAAGAGAAGGTAGTAGAGACCCCATTGGGGCAAGAGGAAAGTAAGGATGGTGTTGAGGAGGTTTGCACCAAAGAGATAGCAAAAATAAGAAGTAGACAAGGGGGAAAAGTGTGAAGAAGAACCCCTCCATAAACAAGATGATGAGACTAGCACCAAGGAGAGAGAAGAGACAGACCAAGGGTAAAAGTTTGATGAAGAACCCCTAGTAGAAGAAGAATAAGGAGAAGAAGAAAGCACTAGAAAAAGCACCAATGCCAGTAGTGAAGAGGAGCTGGTCAAGGAAGAGGGGTATAAGCCAAGATATAGGGAGAAATCATAGAGGGAGTTCACTGAAGATGAATTTTACATGTTCAAGTACGTGCACCACAGAACTGCCATGACCCTAATGTGCCATCAAGTTTCTTAGGCTCTCAATTACTACATGGATGAACCTCAGTTTGAGGTACCAAAGAAGGCAATCCAAAGCACTGAGAAATTGGAAGAGTGGCATGACTACTAGCTTGTAAATCCTATGGATATGAACCCCATAAGGTTAAAAATTGCACTCCTCAAGATGGCCTCATCAGTAGTGTTCAAGAACATCATCAACGATGTTCATGCCAATAAGTGGAAATAAATCATGTAAGAAGTAGAGGAAGAATTGAAGGCAATGAATCTCAAACTCTAGTAGCTATTTGAACACATCAAAAAGGTAGAACCATCTCTTTTGGATGATGTGGATACCTCAAAAATGAAAGAGGTTAATAATTTCTACACACTTGTAGAAAAAATGCTCCCCCAAAAGAAGCTGATGCTAGAGGAACAAGAAGATCCTTGTGAATCCATCAAAAGAGAGCTAAAAAAAGCTTGATACAGTGGAGGACCTCTTTACTAAACTAGAAGAGAGTGTAGAAGAATTAGACACCATATTTTGTAACTTTACCACTCAAGTGTCAGTCATCAACATACACCTTCAAAAGACAAAAGAGGAGAAGGATGCTCTGATGAAGCATGCTTTCACTATGGGTAGGACTAAGAGCACACAAGTTATGGTGCAGGTCAACACCTTAAGTACCAAGTTGAAAACCTAGGCATAAGACCTAGAAGCACTCTTTTATGCCTTTCAAATGAAGGCAAGTGAGTAAAGGAAAATTTCAGATGGTAGGGTAAGGAGATCTAAGGAAGGACTAGAAGCTTTTATAAAAGAAATAAAGAGAATGAATGTATCTACACTCAAGGCCACATTGACAAAGTAGATAGCACTGTCTAAGAGATCAAGCTCGCCATTCAGGGCTTTGAGAACTTTAAGGTGGAGCTAGAATAGAGTGCACCCTAATTTTGCACAACAAAGGCATTGAAAGACTAGTCCAAGGGTGGAATAATAATTTTGTATGAGGTAATATTGGGCCCCTTTTTGTCATACCTAGTGGACCACACCAACTCAGCATATCTCAACACATGGCAGTCATTATAAATGATTGATCTTTTGAAATTGTTAGTGCTAGCTAGAAGAATCTTCAAAGATCTTACTCCATCTGGAAGAATATTTGAAGATCTTTCTCTAGCTGGTAGGCAGTTGCCTAGTGCTCATGTTTTTAGGGACATCCCTTTGAGTGCTTGAATGTGGTGTTTAAAGAGTGTGGGTATCAAATTAGTGGAGCCAGCAATATAATGACCCTCAATGACAGCTCAACACCTGACATGTGCCCATCTGACCTGACAATAAGATGCCCCTCCACCTATAAAAATGAGTTTTAACCTAAAAAATAGGTGACATTAATGCAATGAAGCTCTACAGAATTAGTTCTAGGATCATACACACATTTTGGTTTAAAACCAACATGAATACTTTCGAGAATCACCATGTATCACCTAAGCTTTCCTATAAGCTGCTAAGCATGTAATAGTGTAGAAATGATACTATACTCTATTGTTTTTCTATAAACTATACTTTATTGATGAATCATGACTTAATAGTAATGGTGTTACATATTTACTTGGGTGTTGGTCCATTTCATGTAGTGTAGCTTTAATGTATGGTTATAATTTAATTTATGTAAGAGTAATGATATAATATTTATTATTGAGGGTATTGTGATGAAAGGTCTATTTTAGGTCATTAATGGCATCACTGGGTCATAAAGTGACTTTGGTATACTTGTAAAACCCACTAAGTGTTGAAACCAGTATGCGTTGAGGCCCTACTACCTATGCCTAGAGTGCTAACTTGAAGAATGATCACTTGAGTACAAGCCATTCTTTTGACTCTGCTAAGTGCTTGAATGACCCTTAACTCGCTATCCCCACAACTTGCACCATTAAGAGCAATACCTAGACAAACACAAACTTGTAAGAAAAGACTTGTGCCCTTGAATAGGCTTGCACCTCTTAATCTTATACAAGATGCCATGCACTGATAGGCCACCTAAACCTGATTTGTAAATGACGAAGTCTCATTAAGACTAAGGTTGCACCATGTTTCAACTAGCGTAATATGGGCCTTGATCCCTTCACTATTGTGCTTTGGGTGAGCGTACAAGTCTTGCACCTTGTGTGAAATTGATTCCAGTGTAGTAGTGCATTTAAATGTTATGTGCCAAAGACTTTTACTATGGTTTCACCTAGCTATATCAAGTATAAAACTAACTTGGATTGATTGCTAAGCATATAAGATAAACAAGGAGACTTTTCTACAATAGTATTATATAAAAAATATAACATTACATTACTATTTTTACTCATATTGTTCATGTTTTTATTAAATACTTAATGAAAAAACTAATAATAACTGGTGGGATAATCAAATGGCCTAGTAAAGACAATGTCATTGTAGATTTTATAATAAATTACAACCTGATAAATATAGTCCACTACTAGATGACTATTTTATTGATGAACATCTATTTTATTTAAGTATTAAGACTCCTTGTTTTGTATATATTGCTAACTATTTGGCTATAGGGTATACTTCTACACATTTTTCACCCAAGGAAAAACAAAATTTTGTGGCTATAAGCATCCCATATTCATGGATATTTTTGGATACCTTTGCCACACTAGGCTTGATTTGATCATGAGAATATGTGTGAGGGAGGATGAAGTGTTTTGTATCCTTTTATCATGTCATTATGAACCCTATGGGGGTAAATTTGTAGCAAAGATGATAGATTATAAAATCTTTACCATAGGTTATTATTGTCCTACTCTTCATAGAGATGTTATTACATAAACTTTCCAATGTGAGAGATGCCAATGTATGGAGAAAACCACACATTTAGATGAGATGTCACTTCATCCATAGCCTTATAAACCCTTTGAAAAATGAGGATTGATTTCATTGGCCCAATAGACCCACCTTCACAAGGCAATACGTCCATTTTGGTATGTACATAATACCTCACCAAATTGGTAGAAGTCCGAGCTTTGATTTATGCAAGGGATAAAAAAGTAGTAAAATCCATTTATGAGTAAATATTCACAAGATATGGAGTTTTATGAGAGATATTATTTGATCAAAGTCCACATTTCTTGTTTAATTTAATTGTAACCCTTGTATGAGAGTATGAAATTAGGCATAATAAGACCACTTCATATCATCCACAATCCAGTGGCAAAGTAGAGGTCACTAAAAGGAAGTTGGAGAAAATCCTTACCAAAACAATAGCTATACACCATCATGATTGGGTAGAATGTCTTTTGGATTTTGTATGATATTATAGGACCACATGGAATACAACCATGAGATTCACACCCTATGAGTTGGTCTATGGCAAGAAGGTTGTTCTTGCTATAGAGTTGGAACTCAATACTCTAAATACTACCATATAACTTTGCATGGGTTTGATGGAAGCATGAAAACAAGGGTCATGCGACTCAACTCTCTTGATGTGATCAGAAGAGAAGCTTTACACCATATAAAAATAATTCAAAAAATAAAGGATGAAATGGCATGAAAAGTACATTAAAATAAGGAAGTTTTAGCTTGGTGATTGGGAATTGCTTTTTGATTTCAAATACAAGGACCACAAAGGCAAACTTCATACTAGATGGTTAGACCCTATGAGATAGTAAAAATGTTTGATAATGGAGCAGTCAAGTTACACACAATTGATCTAGTCAGATTATCTTTGATGGTCAATGGACATTGTCTCAAGTTGTACATGAATCCTCTCTCCAAAAAGGAGTTCAAAATATTATGACTAAATACCATCCTTTTATAGACATAAGAATCAATTGTATGCTAGTAAAACACTATGAAAAACCTGTTAGTCCATCCTTAGAACTTGTTGAATTTTTGAGAAGACATTTCAACCCCATTTATCTAGGGTAAGTGCATCACATATGGAATTTTTGGTTGGAAAATCAGCTTGTTCGTTAGCCAAAATTTCATATAAATGGGTTTGAGTGGAAAACCATCTTGCTGGCCACTCATGAGTAAAAGTAAAAAAGAATGAAATAAAAACTACTAAGATGGAAAATCAACTTGTTAACCACCTAGGTAGAAAAATAATAATAAAAGTCATCTAATATAAGCAACTGCTAACTCCTAGATGTGACATGTCCACTTTTAGTTGTTATAAGTAAATTCAAACCTACAACATATACACCTATAGCCTCCAAGGTTATATGAAATCTACTTATAGATTACTATAGATAACTTTGTATAGGCCTACAACATCTACTGGATTCCTTTGGTAGGCTAGATCCTCATTTCCATAGTAGATCTACCATTTCTCATATCACATTATCTCAAAAGGTGAAGTGAATGCATTTTTTATTGCTATTTTGCTAAGTAGGTTTGTATATGAAAAAATACTATAGGTCCCTAAAATGAATCTGTAACCACTACTACTTCTCTCCTTGTAAAATTTTCATCTCCAGAAATAACCTAAAACCTCTCACCCCTAATTCCTTACTTTTTGAACACATGCTTTCATTGATTGTCCTTAGTAGAATTTGATAATTTCATGGTTGTCTTAACATATGATGGATCCATCAATTCCAGGGTTGGGAATTCAAATTCAAACTAAAAATTCCCACAAAAAAATTTCTCAAAATCATTGGTGAAAAAACACATCCTCTCTTCATCACTTCAAGGACATATTCAACAAGGCAATTTTTGTGATGAGATCTCAACTATCCTAAATTTTTGTATTTCATCCAATTGATGGATCCTAATAAAGGATCTCAAGTGAATACCATTAACCATCCACAAAAAATATACTATCGGTCAAGTCAATGTGTTGATCTAGGTACTTATTTTAGGAATTTAGAATAATATATATTACTCTTATAATTTGCTTTTCTATATCTATTGATTATTACTATGATATGATTATTTATGAGTACTACATTAAAAAACCACTTTTTCCACATCTAACATTCCTTTTCCCATGCCATCCCACTGCCTTGTATTTTCATATTCCAACGTCATGCTCTCCCATAATCACTTTGGATCCTAACTGATTTTCATCTCACCTCATTGGCTATGTGTACCCTATTATCCCATCAAATACACTTGACGACAAGTGAAGCCTTTAATTTTTTGGGGTGATACTTGTTATAACCAAAATTTTCACCCTAGGAGAAATTTATTCAAACCTCTCCAAATTTGGTTAAACATGGGATCACCTCTAGGCCTGTGGGTTGCCTATAACAAAGAAAAACTTCTAGTTTGAAGGGATGACTCCCCTTGATGAATTACTTAGGCTCACTTTCAATACTATATCAATTTATTGATTATAAAATGGAAATAAAAACTGAAATAAACCTAACTATAGTGGTGATTCACTAAACTTTGTTGAGCACTACCACACATTACATAATACACTAAGACCTACAAAGCAACATGAACATACACACATCCTAGAATGAACCTATTGCATCAAGGATTTGTAAAAGGGTAAGAAATTATAAGGATAATAAGGAAGAATAATTCCACTTAAAAACCCATAAGATACTCTTTATGACACCAACTACAACCTATAATAGATAAACAACCACACGAGGCAAGATAACTAGGACACAAACAAGGTGATATACATCTACACTTGATAAGATCAACCATTTAGAGATTTATCACTAAATATAACCATAGAATGAGGTAAAAATCAGTTTTTTTATTGATAAAAGGTAGAAGAAATGAGTACGGCTTTGACATACCCAAGTGGATGATACATTTCACAGCCAAAGTGGCTCAATATATAGCACAAATATGAGAGAAGAGAAGAAGTGTGCAAAAGAAAGAAGGTAAAAAAGTTTCATGTAAGTTATAAAAAGAATAGGAATTAGGGAAATATAATAATAAACTTAAAAAGACATGTTTATCTCCTATTTAGATGCTCTAGCTCTCTGAGTGGCATGGGAGGTTGAAATGCATGCTTGACACCTTGACTAGCTTTTTGAAACTCTCTTTCTTCTTGACATGTTGAAGGACAAGTGGAATTATTGGTGGTAAAATAAGTTTATCCTACATGTTTTATCTACTATTGAAACCTCTTATCTGAACCCAATAGGTTCTCCTTGACACATCAGCTCCTTCTCTTGCAAGGTGTCTAGAGGGATCTTCATCTTCTTGGCCTATTTTGTACACAAGTGTAAAAATTTGGTTTCAGTTAATTTAGCTCATCCAAAATTCATGGATGGCATATTGAAATCATATTAGACCTTCATATCCATTTTGAGGCCTTAAATTAGCCCCAATATATCCTCTTTACCAAAAGCTTCAATTAGGCCTCATTCCTTGTAGCCTTTTTTTCCTATTTTTCTCCTTGTGTGGGATTTGTATGAATTATCTTGACAAAATAAGGGAATATTATGATAACATATATTTAATTGAAATTTTATACCAAATTTAATTAGTTGAATCCAAGTGGAAGTCTACTTTTTCTGCCTATCTCTTCTGCCAATTAGGCCTAAATATGCCTCTATGCCTAAAAAATGGATTTTGGATCTCAAATTATCCTACACTTTTGAAACCTATGAGAAGTGTGATTAAATTTACCCATGCCAAAATAAATATCCATGTCAAGTTTTTTATTTTGAAACATTGTGCTTATAGCCAAACCATGAAATGGCCAAAAATAAGCATGTTTGGACTGCCTTGCAAAATGGAGTTTGTTTGGTTACTTCCCAGGGTTACTAAGAAAAATTATTGATTTGAGGAGATGAAATAAGTCCCATATGACCTCCTCAAATGATTTTAAAGTATCTATCTCTCTAAAATCCTATAAAACACCCAAAAACACATAAAATAAAGGATTTATGGAAATATGTACAATAGTTCGTACAACTCAAGTAGATGTGAAGAACCTCCTTAGATTCCTAAATAAAATCCAATAGGTTTTAGGAGCAAGTTTTGGCATTTGATGTTATTTTGAATTCCATCTCTGCAAACTGGTCATTATAGCTCTCCTAAGTAACTTGAAATTACTTTTAGTGATGATTCATAAAATTGGACATATTAATCCTCCAACCAATTTCATAAAATTTTAAGTACATATTAAAATTTCCCTAGAATATTAGGTTCCCATGCATCTTATTTGATCCATACCAAGTAAAACAATCTAGCATCTTGGGTTGGCAGTGAACATTATGAGAGGTCTGAGAGAAAATTGAGTTAGTAGGTGCATTTACTAAGCTTAGTTTGAGTTCCAATGGCCTCAATAGGGTCTTATATGTACACTCAAACTTAATCCATCAAACTTTCCAACACTCTCATTACTCTAATCCTAGGGTTTGCAAGCCAAAATGACTAGGAGACCCTAACTGCCTCTGTTATTCTATTTTCCCTCACTGTTAGGGGTATAACACATTATGGAATGTTTTTACATGATTATAACCATACCATAAATATTATTCAATGTTCAACTTGACTCCAACTAACCTCATTTCACCACTAATTGCCATAATGTTTGTGCATACACTTAAGCCTATGTATGACTGAATAGGGTCATCAACCTGTGTTTGACTATTCCTTTCAGTGTCATAAGTGTATAACTTTATGTAGTGTTTTTACATACCCTTTACCATATCTTAAAGTCTTAAAGTTCATCTCGGTGTCTATACTTCACTTCAACTAGCCACTCTTAGGACTGACTGTCCACTATGACTATGCAAGGGTCTGAGTTTTTATTCATTTTTTCTTGCCCTTGAGGTTTTGATAGGTTATGTTTTTTAAAAACAATAATATAAATCTCACTTTAATTTTATCACATCTCCTAAATTTCTCTTAGAATTCCCCAAACAAACACAAACTTTTAGAAAGTGTGAGACTGTGTGGATGTAGTTATCTTAGCCCTTACTTTCCTTCTTTCTCTCTCCCCTATTTAGGTTCTCAATGAACTCAAATGAATTGAGTTCCTTGAGTCTCACCATTTTATCATTAAAAAAATCTCATAATAATTATTGTCTTAGGTTTTGAGAGAGTCCTTTATTTTATTACACAGACCTGGAGGTGACCATGTGCTCATTAGGACTGTGCGTACTCATTTGATATAATTTGAAACCTAATGTTATAAGAGTCCTTGAAGCATTGGAACCTTATTTAAAATCTTGAATGGATATTGATCACTAAGTTCTTTCTTTGAAAACTTGAAATTCTATAGCTCCAACTATCCACCTTTTCATGACCAATCCTTCAATAGGTGGTTGTAGGTGATCAACTAGGTAGATCGCTGTATATGTGGCCCTTTAGACCATCAGGACCAATATTAAAACTTCTCCATTAGCTTTATTATATAATTGAGATTCTTGAAAAATTCTCAATGTTATTTAACCTCCAAACTACAATATCATTCACTTGTTAAGGCACACTCTTTCACCTAGCTATAGGTGTCAACTTAAAGACATGCAGTCTAAGTATTTCTAAGATCCTTGTTTAGAATTAAAACCATATTCAAATTAGTTATGTCATTGAGATAAATATATAACTTATCCCAAAATTTGAAACTCTATACTTTGCCATCACTATCTCAAGGCTCATTCTTAATAGGCTGATTGTAGATGTTGTTTTGAGAGGTTTTGACTAAGTTTGATTGATCTCATTCAATTATCTTACTCTTTTTCAAAGGATCCTTTTGTTATATTGATAGTGTTTAGACCTAATACCATTTTCCATGCCTTGAATCTCCATTATCATATTCAAATCTTCAATACAACCCCTCTACTCTTTGTTTTCATGTATAGTCCTGTAGGTGACTGTCAAGAAAATTTGAATGTGTGGCTTGAGTTAGGTCTAAGATTCTTGTTACACCATGACCTTACAATGGATAAAAATTCATCAAGGGAGTTTTTTTTCATTTCATTACACACTCATATCATATTCAAGTCACATTCAAATCTTTACAACTCTTGTAATCACTATTTCTCACAATCACAGTCCTGTAGGTGGTGAAGACTGCAAATTATATTTAGAACCTTGAATAGTGCAACATGGATATTAAGAATAAAAGGAAATATTTATTAATGGATAAAAACATTTTAAAAGTAATCAAAAATCTCAAATCCATTTTTAAATACATATCTCAACCACTCAGAACATCTCTGCTATACATGACATAAAATACAATCCCAAGAGTGAATGAATAAATGACCATCTTTGAGACTTTTACAAAGTATCTAGATGGTTAGGATACATTAATTAGTTTAGATGAATTTAGGAGACAATGGAGAAACATTCCAATGCACCAAAACACTTGGATAACTTAGAAGCTCAAAAAAATGTGACAATCACTTTAAATTGCTCACAAAAGATACTTTCCTTGCCAAAGGACTATCCCAATGTGCCACCATAATGAATGACATTATGGGAGTAATATATATACATATTATAACTTATTAAAATTTGTTTCAATTAGACAAATCATCTACACTTGCACTGAAGTTATGTCAAATTCAGCATGTGGGGTTTTGTGCTCTTAAAAAGCAGTCTGGACTCTTAGCGATTGATAATAAATTTAAGAGAACAAATATAATGAAAAATTACACAAATTATAATCCCATATGGCTCCAAAAATTTATACAAAATCTTATCCCCCAACTATACTTGTATGACCTGTACCATTTGATTGAAGTTGGCCTTCACTAGCTTGTGAAGGGGACGATGGGAGAGAGAAGGATATGTCTAAAATTTTTGGAATTAAAACTTCTTCCCAAGATTTTTTCTGATCTGTATAATATTAAATGATATTTTTGATTTATTTTCACTTTCACATGACATGAAGAGTCCGTACAACTTCTTATAACTCCTCAAACATGTATTGGAAATCAAGAATCTAAATTTTTATGATACCTATGGCATGTGTGATAGTTAACTAACTAATACATGACTTTTTTAATGTGTCTTTTATAGTTTTTTAAGTTAGAAAACTTTTAAAAACATCAATGTTAGCCAAAAACCACATCTTCACTCATTTTTAACACCTTAAAGTTAGTAAATGATCTTAAAACTTTAGAAAACTTCATGAAACATTTTGAAAAGGTGTTTGACCCATAAAATTACATTAATAAACCCATTATCACCTATGACACAACTTGACCATGACTTATTTCCTCATGACATGCCTAAACCCCTATGTTACCGACATATGACTTTACCTTAATATTTCCAAATTTACCTTAATAAATTCTAATAAGGTGTATTGGACTCAAGTAGGACCTCCTAAATCACCTAAGGTTCATTTTTTGACTATAGAGATCCTATTTTGACCTAGGGAGTCAAAATTAGATAACAATACTCAAAGACATTTGACACATGTACTCTTTAAGGACATGTTGGACATGCAACACATCAACCAAAGAAGGACACATGATACATACAAAATAATTATGTCTATATATATGGATGAAAATTTGTTATCAACTCATGATCATCTATCCAAAAAACAACATTCTACTCCCTAAGAAAGGAACGTTCTATTTTTAAACTTACAAGAAACTATGAGAGTGACAAGTTTAAAACAAGCATATAATACTGGAAAAATGGGAGGTGATATACAATGAATAGAACCAACTAAACACATAGTACTATAGATAAATCTAGGGGTGGTGGCCCTTTTTGAAAATGTTAGGTGGATGGTCTTCATGGAGAAGCTTACGAGGTATGATTTGAACATAATGAAATATTTTCCCTGGACCCTAAAGAATGATAGATCTAATGTCTGATGACTATAGGTAGTCCTAATAGAGGAATTGATATATGAGGCAACCATTTTACCTACTATAGGATAATAATGGATAGAAATACATGTCAGTGTTGATGCTAGGGCATGATTTATTAGGTTAGGAGATAAAATAAAATAAAATTCTCAATGTACATTTAGGTTATCTCTCCCTACTTCTTAGCGCCAAGTGGCTATATTTGTCATCAGATACTTCAAGGGTAAGGTAGGTTATATTTTTTGTCTACCCCTCATTTACATTTATTGAGTCACCTAAGACATGGTCATATTATAAATGTTCCCAATTATTTCTTGCATTTCTTGAGAATAATGGCCAAAGAATATTAAGAAAGTAAAATCTGCAACACTTTCCCACCATTACTTAATCACACTAATTGTGAAAAGCATTTTAGCCTCCACTAGACCTGATATCAGTTGAGAAGACTTTATGGAAATGCCTCATCTTCCACCTCAGGATATTGCTCAGTCTATGGCACCAAGAGCAAACCCACTTACAATATCTCCTCCACATGCTAAAAATCAAAATATTTCTAAAGCCTCATACAACAGACCTAAGATATGCTTGCATAGGTTAACAGCCAAGGGATTAAGAGTGACAACATCTTCCTCTAAGACTATAACAATTGATATTTACTCAGAGGAGGAAATTTATAAATAAGCTTTGAGTTTGAACAAAGAAGAAATAGGGGAAGATAGTAGTGAGGAAGCCAGTAGTGGAAGTTTTAAGTTTGAAGAAGAGGAAATAGAAGAAGAGCCTACTACCAATGAAGAAGTTTAGTAGGAAGAGAAATAGGAGTTTATATTAAAAAAATAAATGGAACACACCCCTGTTCTTCCTAACACATAACTAAGTGACCATGATAAGCTATTGATTGTATATAAGGAAATAGAGTTTCTAAAGACTATAATTTTGGAGTTAAGAGGAGAGAAAAAGTGGATTGGATACACTAGCTCAAGTGGTAGCTGATGAGGAAGAAGAAGGATTTGGAACACAAGAACCTAAATACACAATAACCTACAACAAAGTTACAATAATGTACAACTATCACACAAGAACCCAAAACAATACTTGCAATAACTACCTCTAAATCAATGACTCCCAAAGAACATGCAATTAATGCACATGAGCTACCTATAGCCATCATCATTGATCTTGAATCCTCTACTACATAGATAGGTATGATTAAAGAACCTAACTAAACTCATGCAAATTATATTAAAAGGAAAGGGCATAAAGACATTGTTGAAGCCTCTAAGTTGAATTGTTTCAAAAATTATATAATGAAGAAAAAGAGAATTCATTTGTTAACATAATAAAATAATGATTTGAAGAAACAAATAGTGGAAAAGGATGAAAAACTAAGGAAAAAAAAGATAACAATTGATGGTTTTGAATCATTAGTTCTTAGGGTTTATGAGATGTCTATGAAAATAATGTGATGTAGATACCCCCTTAGATTATATACTTTATATCTTCAATAAAAATGGATTCAATTTCATACTGGTAAATTGATTTTATGGGAAAGATATTCTATAGTATTTCCTTTTGAGTTTTTTAATGAATATCTCAATGGTACATAAGAACACAAGGACTTGTGTGAATTTTACAAGCATGAGTTGGTGGTGACTGGTAACAAAGAATGGAACGCTAATGTCTTGATAGGAGATATATAACTTAGTGCATATTAATCTTGTATTAGAAATGAGTTAAAAAGATAACAAGAAATGGAGAGATATTATACAATAAAGACATCTACTCCACTGAATATTAGATAAAAATGGGATATTCTTATTCATAACCTTGAGTACAATGCTCCTATTTAGTTTTTTAGGTGAGATATTATTAACCATCTCATTTATCTTTATAAATTTTTTTGTAAAGAAACCCTTGTTGCATACAGAGTGAGACATGGATAACTAACATCACATTTGTAGCAAAAAGAACCATACTCTATTCGTAATTTTAGAAATACATATAGATATCAAACTTATAAATTGTTTAAAAGATAATTTATTTGGATGGATAGGACTAAATTTTATAATGCCAATCCTTTGGTCTATTATCCCATATTGTAATGGAACAAAACAAATCAATGAACATGAGGAAGATACAAAATGGAAATTCTTGTATCAAAAAAGAGGATACCTCCCACAATAGACAATAATGGATGAAAACGCTTCTTATTTCATAACCACATATACCCACTTCATGTCTGATTCTTCTTGTTTTAGTCCCTTGTGATCCACATTTTAGTTGCATAAGAGACGTGACATACTTTAATCTAGGGGGTGTGATGAGCCCTATAAATGGCCTCATTTG
Source organism: Torreya grandis (assembly GCA_037957365.1). Classification (NCBI taxonomy): domain Eukaryota; kingdom Viridiplantae; phylum Streptophyta; class Pinopsida; order Cupressales; family Taxaceae; genus Torreya; species Torreya grandis. The sequence continues at coordinate 1,376,868 of JARHVA010004624.1, forward strand.
ATGTCTAAACCTTTCTTACTTTGTTCCTTTTTATTACAGATTCCATTTCAATATATATATATATATATATATATATAAATTAAATCTTAAGTTTAATATTTTATTTCTAACTTTAATAATATAATTTAATGGATTCATAATGGTTTAGTATTTTCATTACTAATTTGTATGGGAAAGTATATTTGTTTGTTATGTTCAAGTATCCCACATCCATTTTTTAAGACACACCTATAGATATTGGTTGGATACATATTGGAAACATAGAGCACTACAACAACTAGAAAACACCTGCAACATCTAACCAAGTGCACTCATAGAAAAAACTATAGATGAACATTTTCCTAATCACAATAAAACTTCTAGCTGCCATATATAACTATCTTCCAGCTCACTCAACAATCTCCAAAAAATATGGAGCATGATGATAAGTTTTTGTAACTATATGGGAATGCCATTAGACCATGATTTCATTAATGGATCATATGGCCATATGGTTATAACCATCACAACACCTTATTATCTTCTTATAATTTATATCACTGTACATAATCTTATGGTTTTAATTGTTATATCTCTACTCAAGAAATAAGCACATCCCTTCTTTATATTAGAATAATATTTATATGTGATTAAGTGTGAAGTTCAAGTTAGCATACGCATATAAACATATTGAGTAATAGAGATTTTGTAATATTTTTTACTTTCCTGTAGTAACCATTCTATTGCTACAAACTTTGATTATTACAAGTAAAGTGATTTAAGATAAATCATTTCTAATCAAAGAATGGATTTGAAGCAGAAGTCCAATCAAGTAGGGCCAACTTGTGAGGAGTTTTTGTAAAATCCCATCCATTAAGTATATCTCTTCTATTTTAGTTGTGTGTTTACATTATATCTTTGTGTGTTTATGTCTCTTGATTTCTGTAATTGATTTCTTTATAATTAATTTCTCTTATGTTTGGCTGATTAGTTATCTTTAGTTCAAGTACATGAATCTTCCAAAATAATATTTATTTCCTTTTTGCACCTTTCCCTTTATGCAAGTGCATTTACATTTTATCATTTACAATTATGCAAAGAGTGTTTCCTATGCATAAGCATTACTATCTTAACCACCCAAATATCCTAGTGTGCACATATAGATTTGATACCTCACCAAATTATATGGACCTCGATTTGAAAATTTAATGAATTATCATTCTCAATAAACCTAGTGTACCCCTCTAGAATAAATTTTGTCAGATTGTATACAATGATTGGACTATTTCAAGTTTAATTGGGGAGATAATTTTTCCAGTCACAAACCACACATAGTTATCCCACATAGAGGAATTTTAAAATTGAGATCCTTAAATACATGTATGTAGCTATAAATTGGGATTTGATACTTGACAATGTTATCCCTTGACTTGATTTTAAATGCTTCAAACTTGGCTTGTGACTGCTCCTAGTGAATTATCTTGAATTTAGAAAGAATAAAAAATATTTTATCAATATATAAATATTGTATAAGTGATCAATAGATAATTTCAAGATAATAATAATGAATTACATTTGATTTTATTATATAGTGAACCTTTTGGATATTTTCTTTTAGTCAACTTGAAAAGTGTGTGGGATGACCCAAATGAATATTTCAAAAACATGAAGCTAGCCTTTGAATGGTGTGGGAATGAGGTCACACTGAGTGGATAGGTTTGTGGAAACAAACCTATGTTCCTAATTCATATCCATCCCCAAAAATTAGGGGAAACTCTCATGAGGTTGGAATAATATCAAAGATGATATAAGATAATCTAAGCATTCACTTGGAAAATTAATGTGTGGCAATATTGATAAAGAAAAGGGTCAAGCCCACATATAGGTAAATGGTTTAGATAAATGGAAAATAAAATTCATGTATTTGGGCACAATTAAAAATGGCTTAATATATGCCAATAATTTTTCAGAGTGATATATGCACTCATACGACCACAATATCATTCCTACACACCATTACCATAGAGAAGCCATCATTCTCACATAATAATCAAATAAAAAATTATACACAGATATGTCTCTCATTATTGTATCTCAAGAGGAATATATAACCCACATAGTTTTTGTCTTTATTATTATGGTCAAGGAGAATCACAAGGAGTGCCTACTAAATATGCTATTGAGTTAGTTTCACAAAAACTACTTAGTTGTTATGATCAACTCAAATATAGGGAATTTTCTAAATAGGTGACACCAAAATATTATTTGTGAACACATTTAAAATAATCCAAAAAATATAACAAAACTCAAAATCAAGATTAACTCCATGACTGAGTGTGAATGATTACTCCAACACCCTCCCTTAAGTGCATAATAGGGAGTGAGAAAAGAGAAAGTAAAGAGACTGAATGGGTCCTAAAAACTAGGCCTGATTAGGTACCCATGTACAAAATCATAATGAAATACAAGTGTCCCTATGGTAAAAATCCATCTTACTAGAATACATGAATGTTGAGTTGTTGTAACTTCCAAGTCAAATAAGAATTGGTATTTTATACAAGGCTCACTTTGTAAAAAACATTGATCACAAAAAAAAAGAGTTACCAAGGATGAAATGTATCACTAAAAGGTACCAAAAAAATATTAGAACCACAACATGAGTAGAGAAGAGAACATATGTTGAAAGACATCCCAAGAAACATGACTTAAAACTCAACACAATGTTGTAATAGGTGCACTTGACGAAATGAATCCCATCAAACAAAAAATGCACTTAATCAACTAATTTAAAAATAAAATGTGGTGTTCCAAGGGATAGAAAAGAGAAAAACACTTGAAGCAATATGTGCACACCCATCCATAATATTGAAGTGGGTATAGTGACTCAAAAACATATCTATATGAGTGGGCCAATACCATTACAAGGCACTAAAATGATGACATTGGGCTTCACCATAATAGGTACTCTTTAGAAGGAGATCAAAATCCAAAAAAAATTTGAAGGAGACTACCAAAATCAAAGGTACATATATAAATATTTTAATAATATGTCCCTAGTGGTGATGAGAGAGTCAACAATGAAAGAGTAAAGTGCTCAATATAGAGCATACACACATGAAGGAAAAAAACTCCATGACTCTCAATAAAAATACAAATAAAGTTCCCATAAGATAAAAATATCACCAAACAACATAATAAGGTACAAAATGCAATCAAGATATAGTATATGATAGCTGTGAAATGAGAGATATATCATCTAATACAAATATGCCTAACAAGGAGATATTACAACCAAGGAGCATCAAAAGGTGGGAAGAACAATGTGCAATCAAAAAAGTAAATGGTGAAGGAACCTTACCTATAGATTCATCTAAAATAATGTTGTAAACATCACTAAGAATAATTACAAATCTACCCCAAATGAACATGAATGGTGGATGGAGGCACCTGCATATGAGTGGGTGAAAATTACATAGTATAAAAATATGAGGTAACATCCAAAGAAGTGTCAGTTGGAGCATGTCTAACTATTTTAGACTCAAGTGTCTTAGACCTGAATGAAGGTACATAAGATCCCATATGAATCTCATGATCCTCACAAAGAGTGGAGAAAAATAACTGTGAATCTCTTTCAAGAGTTACCATAGAAACATCTGTATCATAACGAATGCCATGCTAAACAATCAATGTAACATGATGGATAGAGAAGGCAATGCCATGTAGACACTTCCTCATGTCCAAAAGTTTGGTCGTGTGACCCATGGAATAAAACATGCAAGATCCAAAGATAGTGGTATTGTTCTCAAAACAAACATGCATATATGTAAGTAGAGCTGGAGTGGGATGTGCATAGTGTGAAACAATAGTAGGTTCAAAAGTATCATCTACAACAAGAGGATAAACATGATCAATGGATTTCTTAGGATCTGGTAGATCACACTATAAAAGTGCATCAAGTGGATGCATACCAAATTTAGTAACATTACATGGTGGACTAGGAACATGGGTATGAGAATCCAACATATTAGTTTGATTTTGTGTATTGACTAGTTTCTTCTGCATATAAAATATGATGACATCTTTTTCATGAATTAGGAAGTGTAAAAGTGGATTTTATTTCATTAATTTCTTATGTGCTTCTTGAAGTATGAGGAAAGAGGCCATAGGATCAATTGGTTGTTTAGGGTATAACATGGTACTATCAACAATCACACCAAAATCAATAATAGGAGCAATAATCACATAATTATAATGTGCATAAATATTTGGAAGAGATGTAGATACCTCATCCAAGTGACCACCAATAATCAAATCGGCAACATGGATAGTAAGAAGAGGTGGTACAATTGTCTCATCCTCAAAAAAAGAGTCCTCACTAAAAAATTGAGGACAAGAACCAATAAAAGGATAATATGCCAAAATATCCTCATGCATATGACTATCATGAATTACACCTTCACAAATGGAAAAAGATGGTGGAGAAACATCAATAATGTCACTATTAAAATCTTCACTATAAGAGGAAGGAAAAGGAAGAGGAACTATGGGAGGTGAAGTGACCTCATAAAACAATGTGGAAAAAATGTCGTAAGCTTCCTTAGGTGACATGGCATGCACAATATGAGACTACATGGAGGTGAATGAAATAAATGTATTCCTATTTCAAGGATGCAAGCCACACAACATCATCATCATATGTAAATTTCAAAAAGTCACCAAGCACAACTCTCTATAAGCCTTTCATCTGCATGTGCATTTACATTTTGGCTTTCCATGTGTCATAGTTTAAAGTATTAAAGGGTTAAAATAATGGTGTAGTCATAGTTGTAATAAGAACTTAAAGAGGAGAATGTATATCACCCCATTAAAAAAAACTCCTTTGATATAACCAACACTAGTTAAATGTCTCCTTTCCTTCCAAACAATAAGAAATGTGATAGTCACAAAATACACCTCCAAAAAATGACAATAATGGCCAAAGATAGACGTTAGATAAAACCAAAAATGTGTCCAAAAGGAAGTATAATATAAATACAATGCATAGAAACATGGCCTACGAAAGGTGATGAAGAAAAGAAAAGCACATCTACAAGGAATTATTCTCTTAAAAGATATATATTACCCCCTTAATACAAAAATATTTCTTCCAAGTAGGAAATTAATGGAAATTTACATTTTACAAGGCAAAAAAATGAATGTTTTATCTTTAAGAAGTATAATTTTTTACCTTAAAATCATTAAAAAATGATTTTTTTGAGTAATAAAATAGGTAATTGGATTTGATCCCAAGACCTCCCACGTGGAAAATTACTATGTCATAATACTAAATTACCACTTCCACCAATGTTAATTTGAAACATTTCTTTCAAAACATTATTTTTAGACCACTTTTGAAAGGTTAAAAACCCCAAAAAATAGCCCATAAATACTCTCACATGTGTGAGAAAGGATGTAATAAATTTGGTCATAATTCCTAAAAACTTTTTGTAAAAACTTATATCTTATAGGATCCAACATGCAGGGTTATTCAAAATGTTAAAAATAAGCTTCTAGGAAGACTCCTCCGGAAGTGAAACTATAGAGAGAATGATAGGTTTCAAGGGTTGTATACGCCAAATACCAAGGAGGTATAGTTTGGAAAAAATCAAGCCTTCATTTGTCTAATTTTTTTGTGTGTGGTTTAAACTTGAAATTTGGTGCTTGTACATGGCCTCAGATGTGCTTGTTGGAGTTTGTGCAAGAGTAAAAAATAGCTTGACCAAACCCTGATCTAGCTTTCCAAAATGTTGTATGATAGGATTCACACTAGTATGACCTAGTTAAGGATTAAATTAGACATAGTTTACTATTCTCCCATATATTGAGATTTCAACTTTTCATATTGTACGACCTCCAAACAAATAAAATTATGTGTGGATATGCAGAAAACTAGGATAGTTTGAAACTTTTATGTTAAAGTGGCCCAAAATGCTATATGGATTGATCCAAAATGGTATGACCAGGTCTAAGATGTTACTTAGGATATTTATCTGACCTCCAATTCTTTCATATTTCAAAAAATTATCTGTATGACCAGTGGTGAGCAAAAATTATACATGGGGTAGGGAGTAGATAACAAACTAGCCATCAGGTTTAGCAGTAAAAAGACTGTATGGATTGATACAGATACTTCCTCCAAATTATAAAGGATAATATATTCAATTATGTATGCCCTTTTACTTTAAAATTCTATTTTTTGAACTTGTATGACCTAAAAACTTCACAAAAGTATATAAATTTCTAGAAAAAGTCTTTTGAACAAGAGAAATCTTGTGAGAGAATAATAGATATTTAGAACATAGCAATAAAATAATGTTTTTTAATATTAAAATCTTAAATATGATAAAATATTTAGGTAATATGATCTTAAAATAACTCTAAGCTCAAAATCCATAAAAAGAGTTATACAATCAAATTTCATAACCTCTAAAGAGGAGCTTAAGGAAACTTTTGATTATCAAAATAATTAAGAAATGGCTACATGGGTTGCTCTAACACCATGTCAGAGTGCTATATGCACTCATGTGACCACATAATCACTATTTCACACCATTACCACAAAGAATCCATAATTCCTACATAATAATTAGACAAAGAATTATGCACAAATAGTTATCTCATCAGTGTACCTTAAGAGGAATATACAACCCACATAGTTTCTCTCCTTTTTCCTATGGTCAAATAGAAGTACAAGGAATGCCTACTAAATGGGGTATCACTTAGTTGTTGTGATCAAATCAAATATAGTGAATTATATAAATATTTGTATAATAAAATATTATCCATGTACACATAAAATAATCCAATAAATATAATAAAACTCCAAATCAAGCTTAACTATATGAGTGAGTGTGAACGCTCACTTTAATAGAATTAACATTGTCAAGTACCTATGACTAGATTTGGGTATCTACATCCCCCTATTTATTCTAGTAATGAAATTTATAGAGTAAAGGAAAAATAAAAACCTAAGTGTGCACAACACATTTTGTCTTTGATAGGAAGCTTCAATTGAGTAAGACACTCAATATCAAACCCGACAACAAGACACAAAATAGTCATTACTCATATTTAAAATTTGAAAAATATAAAACCTTAAAATTTTAAAGGTGAGAAAATAATAAGTACACTTATATGGATATGAAATCATTTTTACTTTGTAACTTGTAAGAGATGATGAGGTATTTGAGAAATGTGCCCCTTTATCAAAACATTTGGATAGATAATTCCTCATGTTGAACCATTAGATAATTGAGAGTGATCAAGTCCCAATTTTAAACAACTATCAAGCCCTTGAGTTGGAAATATGAATGCTCCAACTCTCATCAATGGGGAAAAGTATTAATGTACTAATTTATTGGATAAAATAATGCTTCTCAATCCCTAGGATCAGCCTTGCACACCAATATCACAACACTCAAAAAACCATTGTACACACACAATAATTATGCATGATATGGTCTCATTATTTTCTAAAATGAATTTTTACAATTTGTAACATCTTCTCTCTACAATATGGGATATACCTAAAGGGAATGCCTAATAAATTTTCCCAAGTGCTTATTTTGTGCAACAATAATTTGTTGCATGAAACTAACATTAGTTGGGATGGAATATTTGCATTCACCTAATAATATGTGTAAATATTCCTCACATAAATAATAATTAACTAACTCCTATATCAAACTTAACTTTTATAATGGGTGTGAATATGACTAACACAAATATGGTTTGGAAGTAACCCAAACCACTAGCTAGTGTGAATATAACCAATCCAACACCTTCCCTTAAGCAAAAAATGGGGAGTGAGAAGAGAGGAAGCAAAGAGATTGATGGGTCCCAAAAACTAGGCTCGATTAAGTACCCATGTATAAATGTATAGTGAAATACTAATTGTTTTTATGGTATCCAATCCAACTTATTGGAATACATGGATGTCAAGTCATTATAACCACCAAGTCAAATATAAATTTTTACCTTATACAACGCAACTTAGTAAAAAAAATTGATCAAGGAACTAAAAAAAGAGGTACCAAAGATGAAATGTGTCATCACAAGGTAAAAACAAATCCAATAAAATAAAATCAAAAGTAGAGAATGAAACAAAGATCATACACAATGATGAAATAGGTGCATTATATGGAATAGAGGATATTAAACATAAGTTTAATAAATGACTCAAAATCCAAAAAATGTTTGGTGAGAACAAGAGGTCCAATATTTCTACTAAAAAGATGACATGTATTGGGAATGTCAGACAACAAACACTGTTAAGTCTGAATCTACAACCCATAAAATTTATATAAAATAAAATCATCTACGTAAAATAGAAGATGTGGTGTACCAAAGGCTAGAAAGTAACATGACACATGAATAAATATGTGCACACACACCTCCATAATGCTAAAATGGGTGTAGTGATTCAAAAATATCTATATGAGTTGGCAAAGAACTACTCAAACATTAACAAGCTGAAACTAGGCTTCACTAGACTAGATACTCTTTATAAGTACAATGAGATACACTACGAATCCAAAACAGACCATCAACATGTTTAAAGTGCTAAAAATATAGATATAATACACACACTAAGAAAGAAGAAAGAGAGTTTCTCTAGCACTGTCAAAAATAAATCTCAATAACCATGGGAGTTGTAAAGGACAGGAAGAACATAGTGCAGACTAAGAAGATAAAAAGTGGATGAGGCATGTCTGTAGTTCCCTCTTAATGAACTCTTAAAATTTTCAAAAATTGATATGAATAGCATCCCATATTTTTGGAAATATTGTCATTGATGCAAAGGTCTAGCATTATTGGTGATAATGGCCCCATTGCATTTAATAGTGTTTTTAATATTCATATCTTGGCTAATGTGTGTTAATATTTATTTAATATTAATGAATATATTTTTGGTTGCATATAAGTCAAAAGAGGGCCTATGGAGAAGTCAAAGAGTCACAGTGTAAAGACAAAAGAGGAATGGGATGCATTTTCTCATGAAGAGTCACTTTGAGGAAGATGAAAAGTCACCAAAATAAAGACAAAAGAGGAAAGGATGCATTTGCTTATGAAGGGTCACCATGTGACTTTTTAAATGCAAAGATAAAAAGGTTCATGAAATTTTGGCACTATTTTCCATGAGAATTGAAGGGTAACAAAGGTTGAATGCCAAAGGCCATTTGGAAAGCTATAAATAAAGGCTTGAGAAGCCATTTGTAATATGCAAGAGAGTGCATGGTTTTGTAATTATTTTATATAAGAAAAGAGGAAAGAAAAGAAGGATATATTATAGATTTATTTCATTTTTAAGTAACATTGAGATATAGTTGTGTTTTATACACAAGATGGGTTGGTGCTCCTATGGGTTGGTGCTCACAAGTCTTTGTAAGGGGTTGGTGCTCCTATGGGTTAGTGCTCACAAATAGTTATCGTGTTGGTGCTCGATAAAGGGGTTGGTGATCTTGAAAGTTAGTGCTTGTGAACTTTGTAATTTGAGTTGGTGCTCATTCATATACGTGAGATTGTTCTCTATGGTTTTTCCCACTTTGGGTTTCTACATAAAAATTTGCTCTCTCTCTCTCTCTCTCTCTCTCTCTCTCTCTCTCTCTCTCTCTCTCATGTGGTGCATGTTATTGTTTCAGTTTTATTACATATTTTGAATGTGTGATTAAGTGTTTAAAGAAAAGAAATCAGATTAAGTAAAAGATATATAATATACTAATTTACCCCCCATCTCAATATATTTTTTGCTTAACACATATGAATATAGATGGAAGAAGATGATATAATCAATGCAAACTGCCCAAATAGACCATGCATCAAAAAAATATTAGTGTGTTAGGAGTAAATTTTCTAATAAGAAAAATACCAATATTTTTAGGGTGCTCAATATTGAGTGAAGGTGCAACAGAGCTCATATGTAGTGAAATATCTTCATAAAGAGTGGAGAGAACAAATGATTGAGCTCTATCATCAAATGATCTCAAGGAAGATGAAATCCATGTATTATAACCTATGCTATGGTAAAAATCCCATTTAACAGGATGAATGGGAGCAATAATGCCTTGTAAATGCATACCAATACCTTTACCAAGATGACCCATGGAGCGAATAATACAAGAATTGAAGGAAATGATGTGTTTCTCAAAGTAATGAAGTAAATAAGTAGATAAATATATATTGGGATGTGTAGAAGGTGAAACAACCAAAGCAACAAATACAATAATAGTCATAGATATTAAAAAATCAGGGTTAGTAGGATCACAAGTAGTGACTATAGGTGAATATGGTAGGTCATTGTATAAAAGTGCATCAAGTGGATGCATGATAGATTTAGGATTATTACATGATGTCCTAGAAACATGGGCATGAATATACATCATATCAATCTAATGTTGCATGATAATAATTTTTTTTTGTAGGGAGTGAATGAGGGAACCCTTATTATGAATGAGGGAGTGAAAAAATAAATTATGCTTATTTATTTACTATTAAATTATTATAGTTCTATAAAAGAAGCCTTTACATAAGGCACAATGGGAGTAACAACCACAATACTAAAATGTACATCATTATGAGTAGAAGGAAGTGTAGGTTTCTCTTTTGTGTCATTAACAAAATATGTTACTAGTGCCTCATCCTAAGAAAGCAAATCCCCATTAAAAAATGAAGGAGGAGGATGTGGAGTAGAAAGAGGTAGAGTAAATGAGGGATAAATGGTTTTAGATGGCCTAGTATTGTCATATAAAATGTGAAAATTGGTAACTTGAGTGTGGCTTGTGACACCCAACCCATAGGTCCCTCTTGCTTACTCTCATGATCCTCATAGGCATCTTTTAATTTTTTCCCAATCCTCTATAGCCTTCTAGACTTAATCTTAGCTTAGCTAAACTACTCTTTCCATGACTAATCCATCCCCACAAGCCTTGCCAGCTTAGGATAATAGTGCCACACTTGGACTAAAATGCTGGTGCCACCCCTATCTACTTTTGACACTCATATCCAAGTACATGTTTTGTTAGGATTGTGGAGCTAAAAGCTTCACTGATGCAGACACAGAGGAGGTTGCAGGAGAGTTGCTGAGTGTCAGAGACACCAGCGTCGGTCAGGCCAACCGACGTCGGTCAGAGATCGGCCGGCGTCGGTGACCCCCAGGCGGACAGGGACCGACGTCAGTCGCCTGTGTGGTTCGGACTGCGCTTGTTACAGGTAGTTAGCTAACGAACCAAGCGTTTGCATGAAGAGATCTATTTTTAGACTGAGAGCTGCGGATCTAATTATTGTAATTAGATGTCTAATTATTGTTTGGATGAGATCTATATAATAGACTCATGGTTGTATTGGAAAAGTGTGCTAGGGAGTAAGAGAGCATAATTATAAGCTCCTTCTGTGTGTGAGGTAGAGCAATGGTGCGTTCCTCCTAGTGCCTCAGTACCAGGTGTGTTGGTGCTGGATTGGAGAGCCAGCTGGGTTCTTCAGGAGTGTAGGATCTTGGTCACAGTTGCATGGCCTATATAGGAGATCTACATGGTAAGTAAGATCATTGATCTGCAGGTGTATGTGTGTGCAAGGTCAAGGTTCACAGGTGAGCAGAACCATTGTTTGATTTGTAGGTGTGCAAGGTCATATAGACAGCAACACAACGGGGAGCAGTATCAGGCAGGATCTACTTGGAGTACAGGTGTGTACTCGGATAGAGCAGAGAGAAAGGCAAGGGAGTTCCTTCCATAAGTATGGTCTATTGAATTGCAGGTTGTTGCAGATTCATGGGAGATCTACTTGAAATACCTTGAGTACTTGTGGAGCACGTGGAGTGCTTGTGGAGTGCGTGGAGCACTTGTGTTGTGCATGGAGCATGGGAGGTGAACACCAACTCTGTATTTGAGTTGGGTGTTGGGACCTGTGAGAGGGAGAGCTTTGGGGAGAAGAATTACTGTTCACTTGAGGTGTGGGAAACCTCTGTAAGGTGGTGGAGAAGAAGTGGCATCTTCTTTATTGTATTCTTTTCTGTATAAAGTGTTAATACAAGTTGTGTATTGTCTCTCATATGCTGTGTTATTCTGAATTCTAGTCACTTGTTGATTCTGGTTATTTCTGCATATTAAGTTGCTTGAAGTTTGGTAATCAATTGTATGCTTCCGGGGTTTCGCAATCCTGACAAGTGGTATCAAAGCCTTGGTTGTAGGTTCTTGAGCTTGATACCAACAAGTGGTATCAGAGCTAAGGTTGCAGGAAGCAGGTTGTGTTTTGGTTACAGGTCACTCTCAGGAGTTTCTGATCGAGTGGGAGTAGAGCAATGGCAGATGAAAGTAAGCTAAGAATGGAGGAGTTGAAAAGCACAGATGGTTACTCACGGTCCAATGGAAAGAAAGAGTAGGTAAAAGAACATTGTTGGTTGGTAGCAGATCAGCATGAAGAAACTGAAGATACAGATGTAGCAGGTGTTGTTGCACAGGATGTGTTTGTAGGTTTCTTGGATAAAGTTGAATCTTGGATAAAAGATTCGGTTGCCTCTTTCCATGCAGCCCCAGGTAGAGGAGCTGGTAAGCCTTGCCAAAGAATTGGCAAAGGGGAAGTGAAGCTGAAATTGCAGGCGGCCAACACACAGGTGTTGATGAAGGTCATGCAGGTCCCAGGTTTGGAGATATGGCTAATTTCTTCAGAAAGATTGGGTGATGAGAGATGCACAAAAACTCTCACAGCGGATGCACTTGAATTAGTTGGTGGTAAGAAAACAGGTATACTTTATCTACTTGTTTATATTACTGATTCTTCTTCTATTACAGAGACGTGGCTTCGTAGGCTTGGTCACATGAGCAGGAAGGAGATGCATGTTCTTAAGCGGAAGACAGATATATTTGACAGGCTTAAGAACTGGAAAGCCTTGGTGTTCTTGGAGGAGATGGCAGACAGAGTTCAGTGGATGAGGCTGGATACATCTGAGCAGAGCAGTTTGGACATGTGTTTTGATCCAAAGGAGCTCGTGGGTAAAAAGTCATCACTCACAGGCAAACACAGACACCGATGTCAGTCAGGAGGAACTGGCGTCGAACAGACAGGTGCCGATGTCGGTCACGTGCAGACCGAAGCCGGCGATGTCGGGCAGGGTAAGACCGACGTCGGTAGTATGTAAGACCGATGTCGGTCAGGAGGACTGACGTCGGCAGCAGGGACACCAGTGCTGGCAGGTTGGTAGTCAGGTACAGACGCATAAAACTGACGTCAGTCGGATGCAGACTATGGAGTGACCGAGGTCGGTCACTGTAACGAATTTTGGGTGGACAGCATGTTGTCAAGGAGTCTCAAACACCCATACGGAGGACTGAAGGCGTAAGTAGGCCCTCAAATTCATGTTCCTCTTCTTCATACTTGTTGTTGATTGTAGAGCAGGAAGGATCCAGGAAACAGGTGTGAGCTAGGCAGGGTTATGATGCAGAACCAAGCGGGAGATTTGGTAGGTTTGCCAGCTGGATGAAAACACAGAGATGAATGAATTCCTTAGTATAAGAATAGAGAGAACGGATACGTGAGACGGAAGACCAGGCATATGGTCTTGAGGAGCTGCAGGACAGTGGTACCGGGTTTGACAGGTGGAGGACGAAGCATGGCTTCAGTCGATGTCAGGGTAACTACTGTGGTTTGTCTTACCAGGAGGATGATGGTCATGACATCATTCTGTTACTGTATGTGGATGGTATGTTTTGCTATAGCAGGTTTGTACATACAGGGTTTTGCTGAGCTAAGGGTAAGATTAGTTCAGTGGCATGTCAGGAGGAGTTTGGAGTAGCGAAATTCTTTGACATGGGAGGCATGGAGATCATAGGTTAATTTTGTCTCGAGTGGGAGCTGATGTGAATCAGGTGTTGGCGAGGTTCAGAATGCAGAACCGGAGCACACTAAGGGCTGGACAGGTACAGTGTCTGAAATCACATGAGGTCTAGTATAGACCTGAGTATTCCCATGCAGTGGGAGCTGTTAGAGTTAGGAGCCAATTCAGGGAAGTGGGTTCTCAAGTTTTTTGAGAGGGACCGGCAGCAGGGGTTGCTATGCAGGGTCAGGACTTCACTACAGGTGTTGTAGGTTCGGATGTGGCAGGTTACTCGGATGATAGGTGGTACACCACGGGATGTGTGGTGGGTTGTCTTCAGGTGGGAGCTTGAAGAGGGATACAAACCAGGAAATAGATTAGATAGAGTATAGGTACAGGTACAGTGCAGCTGTTTATCTCCAAGTGGGAGATTGTTAGGATTGTGGAGCTAAAAGCTTCACTGATGCAGACACAGAGGAGGTTGCAGGAGAGTTGTTGAGTGTCAGAGACACCGGCGTCAGTCAGGCCAACCGACGTCAGCAGGATAGGGCAGGAAGGCAACCGACGTCGTTCAGAGATAGGCCGGCGTCGGCGACCCCCAGGTGGATAGGGACCGACGTCAGTCGCCTGTGTGGTTCAGACTACGCTTGTTATGGGTAGTTAGCTAACGAACCAAGCATTTGCATGAAGAGATCTATTTTTAGACTGAGAGCTGCGGATCTAATTATTGTAATTAGATGTCTAATTATTGTTTGGATGAGATCTATATAATAGACTCATGGTTGTATTGGAAAAGTGTGCTAGGGAGTAAGAGAGCATAATTATAAGCTCCTTCTGTGTGTGAGGTAGAGCAATGGTGCGTTCCTCCTAGTGCCTCAGTACCAGGTGTGTTGGTGCTGGATTGGAGAGCCAGCTGGGTTCTTTAGGAGTGTAGGATCTTGGTCACAGTTGCATGGCTTATATAGGAGATCTACATGGTAAGTAAGATCGTTGATCTGCAGGTGTATGTGTGTGCAAGGTCGAGGTTCACAGGTGAGCAGAACTGTTGTTTGATTTGCAGGTGTGCAAGGTCATATAGACAGCAACACAACGGGGAGCAGTATCAGGCAGGATCTACTTGGAGTACAGGTGTGTACTCGGATAGAGCAGAGAGGAAGGCAAGGGAGTTCCTTCCATAAGTATGGTCTGTTGAATTGCAGGTTGTTGCAGATTCATGGGAGATCTACTTGAAGTACCTTGAGTACTTGTGGAGCACGTGGAGTGCTTGTGGAGTGCGTGGAGCACTTGTGTTGTGCGTGGAGCACGGGAGGTGAACACCAACTCTGTATTTGAGTTGGGTGTTGGGACCTGTGAGAGGGAGAGCTTTGGGGAGAAGAATTACTGTTCACTTGAGGTGTGGGAAACCTCTGTAAGGTGGTGGAGAAGAAGTGGCATCTTCTTTATTGTATTCTTTTCTGTATAAAGTGTTAATACAAGTTGTGTATTGTCTCTCATATGCTGTGTTATTCTAAATTCTAGTTACTTGTTGATTCCGGTTATTTCCGCATATTAAGTTGCTTGAAGTTTGGTAATCAATTGTATGCTTCCGGGGTTTCGCAATCCTGACATGTTTGGCCCCAATGGTTAGTTCATTATGATTAACCATCCTTCTCTTTATCAGCCTAATACGAGCACATTCAACCCATGACCAATAGATCCATATAAAATCCCATTCAAAGATCATTTGGAAAGGGTTGGCAATTATCACTAAGCAAGCAAGAATACAAGCAAGACTACTCAAGAAATATTCCCTAGTCTCTACATATAGCCAACCAATACATTTATAAGCTTATTCAAATCCTTACACTAGTCCCTAGATACCTCAATCACATCTAGTTTAGTATTTTTCATCTTCATTCACTCTATTGCATAAAGCATATCAAGTGGGAGAACTAGATATGGCTTGATCCCTCTTTGGAGTATTGGTATGTAGGTGACATGCCCATACAAGGGGTGTGGATACACGTTCAATGAATCTTACACACACTAAACCCATTTATTTCTCAAAATTAGTCAAAACATAATGAAGTATAGGGTTTGAAGAGAAAATCTACTCTATAAGGAGCTTTACAGACTTCTAGTTATCAAAACTTCATAGACAAGGTCACACAGGCATAGTGAACAAAACCTAAAAAGATCAAATCTCTTAGACAATAACGGTAGAGGTGCACTACATCACTGGTGCCACTTCTATCCATTTTTAGCACTCCAATCCAATCATAAAATGAAGGTCAAATCTTAGTTTGTGATAGTGTCCCAATCATGTATAGTGAATCTCAAACCCTGTCTTAGTCGTATCAGTCAATTTTTAGCTAATTCTTATTTTCTCCCTCTTATTACTATTTTTAGAAAAGTCAAAATTGCAATATAATTTACACAAATCAATAACTTAATTTTTGCATATTTATTTACTAATTTTACTACTCAGAACCCTTAACTAAATTAGGATTAACACACTGATATTCCCAAATAGCTTAAATCATTTGGTGAACTTGACTTACTTCATTTGCACATATAAAACCCTAGAAATTCTAGGGTAAATTTTCTACTAATTTTTCCTATATTTTTTGATTTTTTTACTTTCATAATAAAACCATAAATTAGCATAGTAATTTTAAAATAATTTTCTTTCAAAACCCTAGTTACCCATACTAGGTCCCGATATTTTCCTAGTAATTTTTTTGATTTTTTACTAGCATATTAAAATAAAAAATTCACCTCAAATTTCAAAATTCAATAATAATTTTTGAAAAATATTTATTTTTCAAAACCCTAGTTGCATCTTCTAGGTCTCTTTAAATCACCAATTTTCCAATAAATTCCTGATTTCTTACTTGCATAGTTAGCTCAAATTCACTTTAAATTTCAAAATTTCATTGTAATTTTTTAGATAATCATATTTTAAACCCTATTTACATATACTAGGTCCTACTGCTTCTTTGAGATATCATCTTACATCTATAATCAGATTGCAAAAATGGATCTCACTTATCTTCAAATATTTATTGCATTTTTAGCAAATAATAAGGAGACCATACTTGGTCCTATCATGTACATGAATGATGAAGTCTACTATATGCTAATATAAATATTTATTCTTTATTTTTCATGTCTATTTTTCATAATATGAGATGATATTAAAAAAGTCATTGTTAAACATAGTAAGATACTTCTCCTTTAAAGCAAAGTTTACTTGTCTTTAATACAAGGCTTCATCTCTTGCTTTCTATCTCTCATATCAATAAAAATTTAAGTTTATCATGATAAACACATTAGAGATGTCATAGCACATGTCAAATTTTCTTATGCATTAATGCACAATTTCATTCTCGTTATCCCAAACTTGCTATCTCTCATGTGGAATGTTCTTTATAAACATATTACTACACAACTTATTACTACAATTACATGCATTTCATTCCACATACATGGTTTCTACTTAGATGCATATAAAATCCTTAGATACTTAGAGGATCCATTACATGTGCTAAAAACCACCTGTCAAGTTTCAATGTCATATCTTATGCACAAGAAACAATTTCCTTCTCCTCCTTTCCCTTCAGAGGGTGATAACTACTTTGCCTCTAACCAGGATCATGCTATCACCCTTACAAAAGGTGAGGAATCCTATACTATTGTTACTAATGCATATATTTAGTCTATAGCTTCTTCAAAACCTTTTCAACATGTGTGCTTACATGGTCAATCAAAATCAACTAGGGTTTGTACTTGTGAGACTCAAAGGGTTCAAATCACTAGTATGAGCAAGTTAATTTCAGATTTTCAAACACATAATTAGCTATTACATGACAAAATCATAACATGGGAAAATTAGATTATAATATAAAAGCCTCAAAGGCACCCTAGTGTCAATCATATATCTGCACCTTCACCTAGTCAATTGGTTGCAAGCAATGTTCCATATCAAAACATGAAATCACAACAAAGCAACTCTATAACTAGTGATTCAAAAGGCATTCAATGATCAAATAAGAGTTCAAGTGAGGTACTAAGGGAAATGATTAAATATAACTTGATCAAACTACCTCCTCTACATCTAGTGAGAAGATCTGGATATTATTATGTATATCATAGAATACATGAGCATCACACAGATTCATGTTTGGAATTGAATAAACATATACAATAAATAATTGCTAATGAGAACCCTACACAAGGTAGATCAACCAAGCAATCCATGGTGACATAGGAACACATTCACAAAGGGTCAAATTCAAAAACAATACAAAAGTGGTTACCAAAGCATAATTCAGAACAACAAAAGGATCAAAACAAAAAATCAAAACAAAAAATAGTACCCCAAGCACAGGTAAAACATGAAAAAGATGCAAATCTACCTCTCCAAAATGAGGCTCAAATTTCAAATTAGTATGGGTTTGGTTAAAAATATCTACAATAATTATCAAGGTTAAGGATTGGACAAGCAAGCTCAAAACATCACTACTCCTATTCTATCAGTTGATAATGTTTGTCACCAAGGTTTGGGATTTATTGAACATCCTATGGCAAATCATTCACAAACACAATTTATCAAAGGAAAATAACCAAATACAATAAAATTCAACATTAGCATTCCATTGGTTCAAAATTAAGATGATAATGATGAGTGGAACAATATAGGTTATTATGATTTCTAAGATACTGACAATGAATACAAATATGCAAAGCCATATTTGTAGCCATTCCCTCATGCTTCACAATCACTCACAATTCCTCTATTTGATACATGAAACCATAATAGAGAGTATCCCATGAGACTCATCGATTAGTATCATTTCTTCTCAATTTTTATTGTACATAATCTCTTTTATGCTTGATTGTACATAGTTTATTCCAAAAATTCCAAAAATATTCAAATATATCAAAAATAAAAAAACATTCAAATAATTCAAAACACCAAAAATATTTTGATTGTATGCATCACCCATTCTTTACATTTCTACTATCATGGTAGACTTACATTTGTTATTTTATGCTATTGTTTGTTGATTTATCTACATTATCATGCTTCACTTGATCTTCTTTGAATGCATGTAATGACATCTAGATCCTTGATTTCTTCACTCTACCCATTGAGGGGGCATCCTTCTTATACATTAAAGACATGCATTGGTATATCTACTTACCAAGGGCATCTTCTACATGACTACACCATCTAGGTTATGTCATTCCTACACCACACACTCTAGTTATCATGTTGATGCACATTATTTAATAGCTTACAAAGATACTCTATCGACATTTCACTAGTATATAACACTTATGTATTTCTTAGCATATACCTATTCTTGTATTACCATGTCTTGCATACTTTCACTTCTTGCTTTGATTAGTTAAATGTGATTATGTTTCTAGCATTCACATAATTTACTTTCTTACTTAGCGTAACTAGATTATTTACATTTCTTATTTTCAATTTTGTCTCCTGTATGTGCCTTACGACATTGGCCAATGTCCTTTGCTTCTATTCATGTGTGTTCCTTAGGAAATTTACCAATGTCTTTTGCCTATACTCTTGTATGTGATTGTGGCTTTCACGCTAACCCTGTTTGTTTTCAAATGTATGTGTATGTGGCATTTGAACATGCTTTGTATGCTTTCCTTCTAGTTTGAGTGACATGCACCCATGTCCCTTGTTTTCTTGGCCCCTTGACCACCCTTGTATGTTTCTTGATTCTTTCCTTGTGTGTTTGTTGCTTGATTTATTTTTGATTGTTTACAATGCCATGATCCACATCATGTATTATATTTATTTCTTGGATGCTAAGATGGACATCATGATCCATCCCTCCTTGACAACTAACAACTAACAAATAAAAACTAACTAGACTTTTGATTCTAATTCAGTATATGACATATGGTATTACATTTTTATATCTATCTAGGGATACCCCTGTTGATCTAACATTCTCCATTTCAAACACTGCTATATCTAGAGATATTTTGTTAATTATCATTGTTATATCATGTATCTTTACAACATAACACACTTATAGGGCTCCTTATTCTAAGGGTAGTTATTGTAGGGTCTTCATTCCTACCCTAAAAATAGGGGTAAATAAACATGATTTTTGTCATAGAGATTAGATCTCTTAACAATAAAAAATTTAGCTTTTAGCACACCCAGAACAACAACTAGATATCAAACCAGTTAGAATAGACTAGACAGATAGTGAAAATGTTAGAACATTTACTATATTTGACCTAGGACAACATCACCAAGATTAGACTATAACATCGGTGCCACTACTATCCATTTTTGGCACTCCTATCCAAATAGTATAAAAACTAGACTTTTTGAAAGCAAGTATAAAAGTAGGTTCATTTATAGTTTTTCATAGTCAGACCAGTTCAAAATCAATAGTTTTTAGTACACTTTTAATAAAAAATTTAGATATAGGGGGCATTATGTGTGGAATGATAGCTCTCACTTCCAATTTTAGATAGGGCTATTGGTATAACTTCTAGATCAGAATCCATGTTCCAAACACTAGTGATTGGGGGCAATGTGTATAGCACATTTATTTTATTTTCTTTTTGATTTAGCATTACACAAGCATTCTTAATAGTTACATGCCTTATTATATCTATAGGTGGTTGGCATCATTTTGGAGTGGCTTTCATACAAGCCTAACTTCCACATTTTAGAGTGGCTTTCATACAAGCCTAATCTCCATCTTTTAGAATGGCCAAGAGTGGCCTAGTTTCTAACATACATTCATCTATCAACACCAATATTATTAGATTATAAAGCATTCAAGGACTTAAAGATCCATCTCATATGACATAAATTTCATACTGGTATCAGTTTATAGCTTCACTTCATTGGGTAATAATGGATCCAAAGGACTAGCTAGCCTTTGTATTCTTGAGCCACCTACTCAGAGGGATTGGACACACAATCCAAACATCGATCAACACATGTATGACCATATAGCTTCACTTGATGGGTGATGATGGAGGCAAAGGGTTAGCTTTTGTATTCTTGAGCCACTTCTAGGGAATTGAGCACTCAGATCCATTCATGATATTGATCTTGGTTCAACACATATCCATCATCACTCAACATCATAATAGGTTTTATATTAGTTTGCATACCTGGTGAGGTGTATTCATTCCTTTCTCTTCCTCTCTCTCTTACCCAACTTTATACATTCTTATTTTAGATAATAACATATCTATTAAGAACTGATCTACTCCCTATTTTCTCTTGCAGATTTAGACTTCACAACATGCTCTCTCTATGCACACCTAGCATCACGCAGCTTCACCCTTGCAGGTAAGTTTAGGTATGCTTTCTATTTTTATTTTATCCTAGTATTTCAATTTTCTACATCACTAGAATAAAGGGGGGTAAATGTAATCATATAAATGGGAAAATTAGTAACTTGAGTGTGGCTTGAGACACCCAAACCATAAGTCCCTCTTGCTTACTCTCATGACCCTCATAAGCATCTTTTTAGTGATTCTTAGTCCTCCATAGCCTTACAAAGTTAATCCTAGCTCAGCTAGACTACTCTTTCCATCACTAATCCATCCCCCTAGGTCCTGTTAGCTTAGGATAATAGTGCCACCCTTGTCTGCTTTCAATGCTCTTGTCCAAGTGCATTTTTGGCCCCAATGGTTAGTTTCTTTTAGTTCCCCATTCTTCTCCTTGTCAGATTAACATGAAAACATTCAACCCATGAATAATATATCCCTATAAAATCTCATTCAAATATCATTTAGAAAGGGTTGGTAATTATCACTAAGCAAGCAAGAATACAAGCAAGACTACTTAGGCAATCTTCCCTATTCTCTGCATACAACTAGCCAATACACTTATAAGCTTATTCAAATCCTTACACCAATCCCTAACCACCTCAAGCACATCAAGTATATTATTTTTCATATTCACACTCTATTTCAAAAATCACATCAAGTGGGAGAATTACATATGGCTTGATCCCTCTTCAGAGTATAGGTATGTAGGCAGCGTGCCCACACAAGGGGTGTGGATACATGTTCAGTGAATTTTACACACACTAACCCTCCCTTATTTCTTAAAATTATTCAAAAAATAATGGATTATAGGGTTTGAAGATAAAATATGCTCTACAAGGAGTTCTACAGACTTCCAACTACCAAAACTTCATAGATAGGGTCACATAGGCATAGTGAACAAAACCTAGACAGCTTAGATCTCCTAGAAAATAGTGACAGAGGTGGACTATAGTGCCAGTGCCACTCCTACCCTCTTTTTACACTCGTATACAATCATAAATGAAGGTTAAATCCTAGTTTATGATAGTGTTCCAGTCCTTCATAGTGAATCTTAGACCCTATCTCAGTCGTATCAATCATTTTTTAGCTTAGTCTTATTTTTTCCCTCTTATTACTATTTTTAGAAAGGTCAAATTTACAATCTAATTTACATAAATATTTAGCTTAATTGTTGCATATTTATTTACTAATTTTACTACTTAGACCCCTTAACTAAATTAGGAATAACACACTAATATTCCCAAATAGGTTAAACCACCCAGAAGACTCATTTGCCTCCCAAATTAATGATCAAAATCTATCCCAAACTTCATTTTTTGACTTGGTAGCTATAATGTAAAAGTGAAAGTTATCTAAGACATTAGGCTGATCGAGTCAAGAGCCTCTTTTAGCATGCATGAAATCCAAGACTTATCTTCATCTAAAATAAAATAGGAATGTTGCCTTTAGTAAATTTCCATAAGCCTTTTGATTGAAAAAACATCTTCATCTTTATTTTCTTTATGTTATAGTTACAAGCATTTATGGGTTTGAAGAATCAAGACTCCATTACTAAAATGCACAACTAAGGCAAGAAAAAACCTCACAAGTTATCTTATAAAAAAAAATCCTTGTCCCTCTAAATAAATATTAAATGTGACAAAATCCAAAAATGACTCCTCCAAAAATATTAATAGAAAAATCATCCATCGAGTACTACTAAAAATACATCTATAAATCATAACAATGTGTGGTAGTAGAAATTCAATAGCCAATAATGGACATTAACATTTGCCAAAAATGCATCTATGTACAAGTGCGGTGGATAGTGGTTTATTATAATAAAAAATAAGGATAAATAAATTCAAAGTAGATGGAAATGGAGTAAAATGACACAAACGTATCATGCACAAACTTAATAAATGATGTCCTTTGTTACAATAATTTGCCTTGCTTCTATAAAAATGTCCTTCTTCATAATAATAAAATGGAACCTTTTTATTAAAAACATATTTTCATTCCTATTAAAACCCTTTTAATCAATAATTTTCACCACTTTAGACAAATACCTCCCCTCAAAAGAATGTGCTACTTTGGAGTGGATGGGGTTTGAACCCCTAACCACTCAATTGAAGTTTTATCAAAAATTAATCTAGCCAACTCGGCTATGCAAAGCTTAACTTATAGATATGAAAAAATATGTATTTAAGTTTTGTATTTTTTTTTTTAAAACTAAAAAACAACATACCTTATATGTTCAGGGTTGGAGGAGGGTAGGTCATTGATCGATAAATTTTTTGGTAGCTATTTCTATGGTGAGGGGATTGGAGACTGGGAACGCTGACAATTGGCCTATATGGTTGAGAGTGGATAAATTGAATATTTACATTGGAAAAGGGTGAGATAAGACTAGTGGATTTAGATTAAAAAAATGGTGGACTATACCATGGTATGGTGGTGATAGTCGGCTGCAAAGTGGATGAAAGACTGTATTTCATGACCAAGAATACTTAAAAATGACAATCCAACCAAAATTTTCAAAACGACCACCAATAAAATGTTGTTAATAGTGGATTTAAACAATTTGGGATTGAATAGGTCAGAGAGAGTAACTATTTAATGAGGGAAGGTTTCCATGGCTACATAAGTGTGGATCAAGTCAAGTTCTTAGAGATCGGTAGTGTTTTAAAAGATAGTCCATTGCTTCAATGAAATCAGTGCCACTCCAAAAACATATATAAACAATGTACATTAATGTTGATCCAAACTAAAAAATTCATATATCAATCCCATCCAAGATCCAAGATATTGAAACATAGGAGTCATATAAGAAACTATAGATTTCCAATACTATGCAAATAAATCACTGTATGGCTTGGTAAAACACATCCAACAAACATCATACAAAATGTACGGTCCTAAAAGAAAAATATTTTTTCCTCAATGCAATTTTTTTTAAATATCTACAAATGAGATTAGATGTGCTCAATGTAACTCTAGTTGAGTAATAGATGTATGGTTCTATGATGATGCCATATCAAAGAATCCAATGCTTCTCAAACCATAAAATCACTGATGCACACCATTACCACAACACTTATAAAACCATTTCACACACAATAATTATGCACAATATAATTTCATTATTATCTCAAATAATTTTGTAAATCTGAAAAATCTTCTCTCTGAAATCTAGGAGATACGTAAATGGAGTGCCTAATAAATAGGCCCAAGAGTTTGTTTCATGCAACAATAATTTTTTGCACGAAACCAACATTAGTTGGGATGGAATATTTTCACCCATCAAATAGTACATGCATTATTCCTCATACAAAAACTAATTAACTAACTCCTGAATCAAGCTTAAGTCCTATAATGGGTGTGAACATGGCTAACAAAAATCTAGTTTAAAAATAATCTAAACCACTAGCTAGTATGAACACAACCACTCTAACATAATCCAAAATAAGGTGAAACTAAGATGATTTCACTAGAAGTGATGCTAAGATCGGTGAATGTCACTAGACTCAAATGTACATCACCCCTTAATAAGAAGGTGGGACCTCATAATGGGTTCACTAGAAGTAATGTCAAGGCCATTGAGTGCCATTATACTAAAACTTACATTACTCGTAACATAATGAATCACATAGTTGTAGATGGATCTAAATTATTATGGATCATGCCTTTTGAATTAAAACATGTAAATATATGCGTGAATCAACACCATTCCCACTAAATATATGATAAATAACATATAATTCCACCAATATATATATGCTCAATTGTAATTGTATGCGAAACTTACATTTTTTATTTTTCTAACTATTTTTCATATGCCCATGCATATGCATCCAAGTGTGTATGAATATGTACTTACTTTAGTATTTGTAAATTGAGTTCATATGCATGTCATATCCACCCATAATTTGTATTAATGTGCCAATTTTTTTCATGTATATGATTTCTAGATTACTTTGAATCTCTAAAACACGTGTTTATCATGAAATCTGATTTTTGCATTGTTTTAAATCTTTGAACCCTGTGATTTGTCAAAATTTGAATTATGAATAAGTTTTAACCTTTGAAACCTATATTATGTTGTAGAATATAACTTTTATGCTCATGGTTTCTTGAATATCTAAGATAGACCCACTATAATGCCCCTTTTTGAGATGAGGGATGTAGCTTGCGAGTCACTCATTTCAAAATAAGAGTTAATTGTATCATGTGATAAAGATAGAATCATGTAACATTATATAAACATGTGGAGAGTATGTCATAATATTAATACAATTTTTCATTGAAGCCTCTATATAAAATTTTGAATGTTAGGCATAAATTTTTTATGTTTAAATAAATATAACAATGAGGCATGTAGTAAAGTAACTATATATTAATCAGACTATACAGTAAAAGTGGATGATATGGATCATGATACCACTAATAAAACTTAACAAACACATCAAGTACAAAACATAATGTCATAAAATGTTACACATATGGCCAAGGTCCACATGAAAATGACATGTACATGTTGTAACAAAAAAGGCCATGGGCCACTTGCAAAAGACATTAAAAATGTCATAAACAAGGGACATAAAGATGTCACACACATAAGGACAAGTGGGCACTCAAAATAATAATTGTCTATCCTATCATGTAATAAATTGATGTATAGAATCACAAGGTAAAAATAATTTAATTATTTTTTATAGGTTCTTTATGACCAATTTTGATCTTTTCATGGTGTTATATGTCTTAGAGGGTCCTTTGGGATGTTTTTCAGTTAGTAGAGTCTTGAGTTAGTATGTTAGTAATCCTTTTGGAGTTAGTTTGTGGGGTGTTTAGGATTCTTGGGTGTGATACAATGTTGTAAATGATAATAAATGTATTTTAAGGTGTGTGAATGGCATTTTAACATGTCATGCATGATCAAGAGCATTTTAATCCAAGAAATTAGGCATTGTAACTGCCACCCTACATGGGTTGACCTTGAGGAGAGAGTTTATTATTTTTTTGGTGTATTAAGAGGTTGATATGCATGAGAGTGAGTAGAGTGCACATGGTGGTAGATTATATAATATGATAACCTTGATGATACAGAGTTAGGAGACTAAATAAAAATAAGAGAGACCAACATCTCAAGAAGAACCATATCTGCCTTTCAATTTATGTATATGTTTATTATATGTGGATAAAATCAATCAATAAAAGAGTGATTAAAGTTTATAGTGATTATTGGTATGTGTTTCCTCTATTTATTATTGTTTTAATTAAATATTGAATGCATTATGGTGGATAACCTACATGTTCAGATTTCAATCTTAGTATAGATAAACGTGCAAGGCTCTGTTTTGTACAATCATGTTGACAAAGTCTTTTGAGATAGTATAGTGGTTGTTTGGAGGTTCATTGAAGAGGTTAAGTTTTTTCAAATGTCATAGAGAATATATTAAATAGTAAATATCCTTTTTTATGCTCAATGAAATCCATTTTTAGTCTAAATATTGAATTCAAACTTTTATTTAAGCCCACACAACCTCTTTGAGGAAATTTTGTAATTACACATTCCTTCAACACAAGTAAGAAGATTTGGTTAATGATTGTTGATATTTACTTGTGATATATGAAGCATAAACACAGTAAGAAGATTTTTTTTATGGGAATCACCATTTTTAATGCTTAGAATATCATCTATAAGTTAAAAAAACCATAACCACTATCATACAGTCCTAGGAAGAACCCAAAACTCTATGTATTTGCATTTTGTGAGCATATTGTGATTGATCAAGGTAAAATAAATATTTGAGAGGGTTAATAATGTTGGGTTATACTATCCCAGGTTTTATTATATTTTTAAGTTATCTAAAACTCTTAAATTTCCTTGTTATTCCCTCTTAGCCTTGCACATGCCTATCAAAGTTAAGATCAGGGTTTGCAAAGGGAAAGTCCAATAACTTTTATTTCAACCAGTAAAAAATACTAAAATTTGGAAATCCATTGTGTTTTAATGTCATATAGATGATTGAGGAGGTTTTAGGTTTATTAAAAATTGTATAGTATGGATTCTTGTAATGTGTGCTTGTATGAGGGATAAAGAGGCCTAATTAAGAGAATGGGGTGTTGAGTTAGGGGTATACCTTGGGATTTGAGCCTTGAATTTTTTTAGTTGAATAAGGATAAAGGGCATCCAAATATTCTCTCATTTTTTATGTATCCCTTACAGATTGGTCAAACCATTACTATTTGTGTTTAAAGAAGGCTGTTAGAGAAAGAGGCCTAAAGAAGAAAAGGGAAGATTATGAAAGAGTTCTTATTTTTAGAGTGTATTATTGGATTTGATATGGAAAGGAGTTGTGATATGAATATGAATGATTATCTTATGCTTATTTTTGGATTTAAGATCCATAGATCCATGCTCTAGGCTTTGGGGCCTAAGTAATTAAATCAAGCAAGAAAGACAAGTGTAAGAAAAGAAGGGAGAGAGAATTTAATCATTGTGGATGATATAATGATGATGATGAGAGAGAGATAATGCTTATAATTTTTATGGATTGGAGATATGTTTTCACAAGAGAGAGATATACCATATGCATGAAAAAGGCTAGTGCACCTCAAGAGAGAGAATTTGATCAAGAGAGACAAAAATAAGGGATGTAGTTGTACGATAGAATCTAGTTCAAAGATAGAGAAGGCATTTCAAGTTAGGAATCATAGCCAAATCAATAATTATATTTTTTTTAGGCATATCCCCTGCATCATAAAGTAATAATCTTGAAGGAGCATAGAACAAGTGAATAATGGACTACACCATCCATATGTATCAATGTCACAACATATCAAAGTAAAAAAATGTAATATATGAGTAAATAACAAGACACTTGTAAGATATATAACTCAACATGGTAGAGAGGTCATAGATAGATATAACCTATGAAAGATCATTCTATATAATAAGATGCCCCTAGCATAGGGATGACCACTACATCGAAGGAAGTCTATTATTTAAGAATCAATGTACATTATGTATGTCTTGCATCACACTAATATACCTCATGTTTACACTAAAATTAATCATGAATTACAATTAAATCAATTGAAAATGTAAACTTTTGAAATTATATATATGATGGTATATCAGACAAAATACATAGATTTACATAATTTATAAATTGATAAAAATAGAAACTAGAATAGGGTTAGAGAATTATCCTTGCAATTGATTTATTTTAGACTATGTTATCTTTATGTAAATTGTGACTATATTTAAAGACCTGTAAAAATAGATGTAGCAAAAAATAGTGGTTCACTATCTACTGAGATAAGTTTGTAATGATATAGATAGGAGTGTCGTGCATTTTACTTGTCAGACTATGCGTTGGATCTAAAATTTTAGGTTTTTTCATTTGTGTCTGTTTGCAATATTTTTCTATGCATATCATGAATTGATGTTTAAAAGGCCTATAAAATTAAAACCATAGTCCTGCACAATCACACAAAAGGAAATCAAATATAAAAGGGAGAAAAATAGGGGAAGTGGGAATGGATGAGTTATCCTTAGAAAACCCATTGGTTACTGAGTGTTGCCTACATAGCCTGAATGGTCTCAGGCAGATGTGGTTTTCCATTTGAGGAAGATCATATGAATGCAACTAAAAAAATTTGATTATAATTCCCTCAACCTATAATAAAAAATGTTAGACTAGGCCAAGGTTTTTAAAATTACAATAAAATTATAATAGAGATTATTTAATTTGAAAATAGATGCCTTATAAGTGATTGCTAGGTTCCTTTTAAGTGTGACCCTTGATGTCATTTTATAAGAGAATATTTATAATTTTTTTGATAACTGACTTATTGACATTCATGGGAAAAATATTAAGAAGCATGTCATTTCAAACAAATAGTCATTAAAGTGTGAGAAACAAGTCTACACTACTATACACGTGCACAACATGCTCCTGTCATTGGTGCGAACTTATCCTAAAAGTTCATAGGTTTATGAAATTAGAGTGACAATGAAGTATCTACAAAATAGGGATGAATAGTGATAAAATAGGTAAGTATGAAATATATTGTTAGTAATTATAAGACTTTCAAGGCTTTCTTAGAGATTACGGGTTATCAGAATGGTGAATTGGATAAACAAGTTAAAGGTGTCAAGATAAACCATTGTCAAACATTCATCGGTTAAATTTCAATGTATACATTTTCCCTTCCCTTTATTTTAGTGATGTATAAAATTACTATAGTAATAGAAATATAAACCTAATTATGTATACACACTTTATATTTGTCATGGAGATGTTCATGCCCCCTTGTTAAGGCCATGTGGAAAAGTGTTAAACATGTGGTGAATTGAGAGTTATCAAGTCTCAATTTGAAAATTAATGAATATAATTGAGTTGGAAAGAGTATATGC
This sequence comes from Torreya grandis, assembly GCA_037957365.1. Classification (NCBI taxonomy): domain Eukaryota; kingdom Viridiplantae; phylum Streptophyta; class Pinopsida; order Cupressales; family Taxaceae; genus Torreya; species Torreya grandis. The sequence goes on from JARHVA010004624.1 coordinate 1,406,420, forward strand.
TCCAACCCTCATAGAGTACATTCTAATTCTTTAAGAGATGAGAACCAACAAAGTGAAGAGTCACTAAGCTCAAATGTGGCTCACTTGTTAAACTTAGAATAAGTTATGGGAACCAATACATGGCTAATTAATATGAAACCAAGATGTGGATCATCACTAAGATAAAATGTGTTCCACCTGCAAAAGATGATTCACACCACTATAGATGAATCTAGATTCAAACTATAAATTCTTATAACTTTGAAACTTAGAAAATAGAATCATCAATTTTATAGAGTAATAGTTTGTACATGAATTTATAGCATGGCTTTATACTATATAGAGTGAAAATTTTATAATTTAAAAACTATAACTATCTTTGTACAAGTGTATCTATGCTCAAGTTGTTATAAGAGTGGAGTGCATAAGCAAGCTAAATGCCCCCAAAATATGAAAATTATGATTTTTACATATTGTAAACTATCAAATATAAAATGTATTACTTGTGAAATATTGGAGATAATCCAATTATGATGCACCCATTTTGAGATGAGAGAAATTGCCTATAAATTACTTGTCTCAAAAGAAAAAGTGAGAGAATTTGTGAAAGATATAATCATGTAATAATATTTTGCATATTTGAATTGTATTAGAATATTAGAGATATAACTTTGAAACACATGAGGAGTTTATATATTGTATTGCATATTTAATTTGAAAATTTAAGCAGTGTATGAAGCATGTAAAGAACTTGAAAGTGTTGAATCTTTATTATAAACATAAATATTTGAAAAATGAAACATCAAAGTACATAAGTAGTATTCGTATGATATGCATCATGGCACCACATATATATGTAATAGATGCATAGTAGTGCATGATAATAATCATGGAACCATAGTATCCAATAATGAATATGTAAGAAAAAGTGCACAATTGTCATGCAAGAAGGCCCAAAGTCCACATTCAAAGGACATGTATAATTTTTCATAAATGTTACACAAAAGGCCCAAAGGCTCAAATACAAGGACATGTAAATGTCACACAAACATAGAATATTAAATGCCATATACATATGGCAAGTTGATGCCATACAAATAAGTGGGTATGTGCACTAAACTTATACAAGACCAAGGGCCACATATAATAACTAATCAAGTTGAATTAGGTTATGTAATGAATAAATCATATACAGGAAATGAAGCTAACATAGTTTGAGTATATGTATCTATGTTCATGTTAATAAATAACATATTCATTATGGCTCATGTAAATTATGAATGAAAATAAGATGTGTTTTCATTATAACACAACATGGAAAAGAGGTTGTAGATAGATAAAACACTTAAAAGCATTTTTATAGAATGATGAGATGACCCTAACTAAGCAAGTTGTTGGGTAAAAGGATGGCTCGACATTGAAACCATGTGAAAGTATGTCTTAGCTGAAAAATTGATTGATATCTAACTATTATGTGAGCACACATTGTATAAGAGGTCCCTATAGCTATGTTTCATTCAGAAACAAATTTAAAAAACATAGGGATAGGTCCACATTAAAAGGATAGATGTGTAGTACACTATTTTTTTGACTAGTGTGACTTTGTCTTAATTGATTATATACATGATTTTCCAATTGAGACAACTTCTTATGTGTATGCTTGTTTCCTAGTTCTGTAATAATATATCTTGTGTCACACTCAGATACCTTGTGAAAAACATTGTGTATTGAAAGGTTAATAAAATATGTTATGTAATAAACATAAATATAAATTACATATGCAAATATGTAATCTAGAAACATGAAATTATGCTTATAGGCCTTGATTTTAGATTTTTGTAGATATTTGATTTTTTGTAATTTTTAGAATATATGAATGTTTTTATATTTTTACAATATCTAAAAAATAAATTTATGCATAAATGAAAGTTTAAAAAGATTTGAAAAACAAGGTAAGAATTAAGGATTTGAAATGGAAGAATGAGGGGGAAATTTGAACAACTCTTAATAAGGGGCTAAAACATAGCATGGAAAGAAAGAAGTTAAGTGAAATTCACCTAATATAGGTGTATATGTAGCATAGATGGAAAGTATGTCCATGTAACCTTGTGTAAAATTAGATAGATGTGAACATGAAAGTACAAATGTGAGCTATAACATGTATAGATGTGTAATATTGAGTAAAGTGAGTTGCCATGAAATAATTTGCATTGAAATATTAGTAAAATAATTGTTTTGGGTTGTTTGAATTGGGGTGAAAAATACAAGGTAAAAATTTACCTTAAATTAAATATATAGCCAAGGGCTATAATAAAAATCATATTAGGTGTAGCAGAATAAGTAACAAAAGGAGAGAGAAAAGAAGGTACTATTCAAAGAAGCTAATCAAGGTCATTGGCCAAAATAGGATGGTGGGATAGAATAGTATTATGTATCCAACCAATGATATCATACATATAATTATTAAATGTATATTTAACTCCTTGATAAGAAGGATAAATATTTTATACTAGAGAAGAAGAGCCAAGTGTATACGCTTATGAATTTGAAGAAGAATGACATTCCATAAATTAACCCTTTGAATCAATGCTCATATATATGTATAAACCTATATCCTCATACATGGGAGGATATGTTGTAAAATTTTTTACCTATGTTGGATACCTTTGAATAACATACGATGTATTATTAGATAAGGACCTTGTGCTATGTGTCTCTTTCTACTTTGGAGTAGATTTCTTGATTTTTCTATCCAAGTGATCATGCTCATGTGTAACCATTTTATGTTCAAGATTATATGGAGAAACTTAAATATCCTTATGCTCATAAATATGTGAATAAATTTAAATGTGATCATGCTCATAAATAATTGCAAAAACTAATTTTAGAATTTGCATGTGATTGTGAATCATGAGCTTGAGTAGTTGTATAAATTAACTCATTACCAATTTTATCAATAATTATGCCAACAAACTATTATGGAGTAGGAATAAGTACCATTGGTTCCATAGGATATTAATATATAATGCCCAAAAATTTAACCACTTTATTATCACAAATATACTTTAAACATTTGTGAACTATAGAAGGAACTACTTTAATTTTTTGTAACCAAGGTATCCCTAATAACATATCAAAGACACCTGTGCCTGGTAACACTAATAAAAGAGTGAGAAATATAAGAAGTCCAAATTTCAAAGGTAATATGATATGTCTAGGAGTATTTTGTGTATGACCATTGCTTTCACAACTCTAGATGTATGTTGTATATCCTACTTTATGTACCCAAGAGAAATTATAAGTGTTATGGTGTACACATTGTCACTTGAGCCATTGCCTATCATAACATTATGGATTGGTTGCATGCTAACATATGATATAATTAATAATGCATGTATATTAGATTAATCATAAAAAATTAAGAATCATCAAATGTAATAAATGGGTTTGATGCTAGTTTGTTTATAATAATACCAATGATGCAATTAAGTGGATGCCCATATGAATTTGGAGGAGGATGAGCATTATATGCATAATGCACTTTAAAAATTTCTTATTATCTTGTGGTTCATTTGGGAAAATAATATTTATACATTTGCATGTTTGCATTCTCATTTGCTTATGGATTAGTCTCTTCATTAGGTGTACCAATGCCAATAATGTTATTATAAATAAGGATTTGAATTTTGTTTTTGAGTTTCATAAATATATTAATGGAATGACCAACACATCTATGATAATCAAAAAATTAATTTACATAAAATATTTTATATTTAGGTATATATAAATCTATTTTGATGGTGGAAGAAGTTTAATAACATGAAAATCAAGGAGGTTTTATAGTAGCATAGAAGGAGGTTGAGGTAGCCTTGATAATTGCCTCCTTAGTAGAGCTTATAGTTTAAGATTTTATGGTGGTTATGATATATAATTAACTATAACTTTAGCCTCATTTTTTATTTTATTATTTTTACTCTTGTGATTTGGATTGTCTTAAAACTTGATATTTGAAGTAGAAGGAACATTGGATCTATATTTGAGCTTATTCAATATAATCAATTTGACCTTATATTCATTAATTGTATGGCTTAATTCATCAAAGGATTTGAACTTATCTAATATGAAAAACTCTTGAAAAGGAGTAATTAGTAATAATATATTGAAGCTCATTATCAACAATTTGATTTGTCATTTTGGATTGTATGGTCTTGTATATTATAATATACTCACTAATTATCTCATATGGACCTTGTTTGAGCTTTGAAACTTGAGCATTTAATAATTTATCACCAATGTTGAGAGAAAAATGTTCCAAAAGCTAATTTTCCCAAGGATTTAAAGCTATAACTGATTGGAGACAAATATCATAGAACCATCTAAGAGCATAATATTTGAAACTTCATGGAAAGATCTCGGTAAACAATATATCATTATCCACATAATCTAGACAAGATGCATGGAAGGCATGAAAATGTTTTTTAAATTCACATTTTACTTCATAAAAAGGAAGCTTAGAAGACATAAAGCCAACTAAAAGAGAATAGGATGTAATTTAAGGATCCAAAGGGTTATGAAAAAAGGTACAAGAATCTAAGTAAGGGATAACATGAGAGATGGGTTTCTCAATATTAGTTATCTTAACTTGCAAGAGAATAAGGGATTGTTTAAGTGAACTATTTGTTGTAGTAATAGGAGTGTAAGTAGCATGAGTAGACATAGGCATGAATAACTGAGAAAAAGTAGTGGATGTTCCTAAGTCAAGGGATAAAGGGGAAGAAGTGTTTAAGTGTGTATAAATAGGGATATAGTCAATGGTAGACGTAAAAACATTGGAAGTAGGGGAATTTAGAATATGAAATGGAAAAACTTGAGAGGGGATAAATTAGCTTGGTGATCAACTTTAGATTCAATAAGTATGTTGATGATGTTATTCACCTCATGAGGGTATGTTTGGATACCTTGATGAAATATAGATAGTTATTTCACCTACTCTTAATCTTCTTCATTAAAATATTTTGTATCAAGATGTGTCTCATGCTCATTATCATATTCTTATTCAGTACTATCAATATCAGTTTCAATGTAAATTTCACTATCATCATGACTTGTCATGGACAAAAAATTAAAGGTAGATTTATATGTGAAAAATGAGTACCAATTAATTTTCACTACACCTTATAATCATAAAATATAATACGTAATAACAAAATGAATTATTAGGAATACATAATAAATCAAACAAACCTAATATCTAAGAAGATAATGCAAGCAAAGATAGAGGATAAAGTGTGATCAAAACAAGGGTTTAATGATTTTAGGGATATTAAATATACTTGATCATTCATTTATAAATGTTAACCCAATATTTCAGACCAATCACTATAGAGGTATAACCATGCATGTAGCCCACTAGCCCTAGTTTCAAGGGTAAGTTGAGAGTAACTTTCATGAGCAATACACTCCTCTTAGGTGTAGCATAAATCATATAGATAAAATAGTTTTATTATTAGTGCAAACAAGGGTTATTGGGAGTATTTAATATACTATAAGGTATAGGGAAACTAAATTCTATGTTTATCTCTAGATTATGGCTATGAGTATTAGAGTAAAACGCATCACACCATGGTGTATAAAAATAGAACAATACGTAACCCTTCACAAAAGTAGCTAAGCAGTTATAAAACTACCAAAACATAGTTTATAAAATGAATAAATACAAATAAAATTAAACCAAAAGAAAGGTGAAATATATTTGAATAGGAAAACAACAAAATTTAACCCAAAGTTGAAATACAGAGCCTCTATGTCGGTATTTATCCGAGGTGAAAATACAAAAAAAATCAGTGTTAGATAACTCAAAGGTCAAATAATTTGAATCATTATGTTATGAATAGTATACAAGTTTTAAGGAATATATAAACTACCAAAACACAATTTATAAAATGAATAAATACAAATAAAATTAAACCAAAAGAAAGGTAAAATATATTTGAATAGGAAAACAACAAAATTTAACCCAAAGTTGAAATACAAAGCCTCTATGTCGGTATTTATCCGAGGTGAAAATACAAAAAATTTCAGTGTTAGATAACTCAAAGGTCAAATAATTTGAATCATTGTGTTATGAATGGTATACAAGTTTTGAGGAATATATTATGTGTGTTAGGAATTTATAGAATTAATCTGAAAGACTAAGGCAAAAATTAAGTAACAAACAATGTTGTAACTAAAGTGGGTTCACCAAAAATGTTTACATTATAATTAATTTTGAATTGCAATTAATTCTAATTGGAAATGTAAACTATTGGAAGATGATATAATATGATATATAATAGATAATATGATAAAATATAGAGATATAAATAATTTGTAAATTTCTAAAATTATAAACTACGGTTGGGGATAGAGAATTAACCTTGGAATTGATTTATTTCAGTTTGTGTTAACTTTATGTAAGTTGTGAATATATTAAATATCCTAATAACATATATGTATCAAAAAATAGTAGATTTCTATCTACTAGGATAATTTTGCATGAGGTAGACATGAGCACAATACATTGCTTTTTTATTATGATTTTGTCCTATTAGATAATGCACTAGATCTAAAAAATTTGGTTTGTTCACCTATATCTATATGCAATATGTTTTTATATGGAACCTAAATTGATGTGAAGAAGACCTAAAAAATTAGAACCTTATTCCTATACAAGCACACAAAATTAGATCAAATTTAGAAGTGGATAAAAATGGGGGAAGTGGAAAAGGTCATGTTATCCTTAGAAAACCCCTTATTGACCGAGTGATGCCTGCATAGCCTAAAGGGACTTATGTTAGTGTAATTATCCCTTTAGGGAAGATCATATGAATCAAAATATTAAAATTTGATTACAATTATTGACAAGGTATGCCCTTAACCTATAATAAACAATGTTAGACTTGGCCAAAGACTATAAAATTGAAGCAAAAATTCAAGTTAGATTATTTATTTAGAATATACATGATTTTGAAATTAAATAAAGAGATGCCTTGTAAGTGATTGTTAGGATCATTTCAAGTGTGATACTTAATGTGATTTTATATGGAAATATTTCAAATGTTTATAATAATCAAGCTATAGACATTCATGGGAAAACCATTAGGAAGCATTTCATTTAAAAACTATAGCTGTTAGAGTGTGGAAACAAGTCCACACTACTGGATAGGGGCACAATGCACTCCTATATGCCTTATGTGCACTTGTCTTGAATGGTCAAATGCTTCTAAAATAAGAGTGATAGTAAAGTATCTACTAAATAGGGATGAATATGGATAAAATAGGGAAGTCTAGAAGATGTTCTTAGTAATTATAAGACTTTTAAGGCTTTCTTAGAGATTGTGGGTATCATAATGGCAAATTGGCCAATCAAAGTAAAAGTTTCAATAATAAGAATTGTCAATAATTTATTGGATAAATTTAAGTCTCTACACCTTGTGAAATGCATGTGTGTATGAAAAAGAGCATGTTATACACCAAACATGTGATAAATGACATATTGAAAGAAATACAATAGAAAATCATGTCATGCTCAAATCCTTATTGTTTTAATTTTTGACAATATTTTGAGTTTTTTTGTATTTATTTTAACTATTTTTAATATTTTTTTGAATTTTATTGGTTTTTTGGTATTTTATGATATATATTAAGGGAAAGTGAAAGTCTTAGAAAAAATAAGAATGGAGGGGATTAGAATAATCTACAATGTGTATCTAAGAATAGTGTGCATTAAATGTGAAAGCATGGTAATGTGGAGAATATGAAAGCAATAAATATGACCCACTGTATATGTGTATCAAAACATTATAGCTAAATAGGGTATCTGTAGATAAGAAAAATAAAAACTAGGAATCGAATAAAACAAGGCCAAGGAATTAAATAAAGGTCTATATAAACACATATGAATAAATGTGTGACAAATTAAAAGAATAAGGTGGATGAGTAAATATAAGGAAGCCATGTACAATGGAAAATATTAAGGCTTAACAAATGGCTTGTTATATAGGATGTTCCCACAAATTTCCTACATAACATATGTAATCACCTTCTGAATTCCGTGCTAAGCCACCAATTGAGATGGGGATGTTGATATGTAGATTATGTGTCATTGGGAGTATCATACCAATATTCTGCATAATCATAATCATAATCATAATCATGTTATATTCATTAATATTTTTTACACTATTTTTTATTTTAAAAATAAATGTTGTTTAATAGGCATAAAAATTGATATATCATCTCAAATTGTAATATATGACATTTAAATGTAAATGTGAATGTAAGTAAAAAATGAATGAAATTGAAATGAAAATTGACAAGTGGCATATGTTAAAAATAGAAAGCACAACCAATAATAATATACTTTAAATTTTATGGTTTTTAGTTGACTATATCTAATGTTTGACCTTGGAAATTTGGATGAGATATTTCTATGATAGCTCAGATCTAGTTGCAATCTACATATATTCTTAGATAGGTTTTTGATCCCTATAAAATAGTACAGGTCAATCATGTACATTTACTATAGAATTTTCTATGTTGATTATGATGAAACTACAATTATTTTGGTACCTACTTTTATGTTTTTTGATATCACTAAGATATTCAAATTCTATATATTTGGAACATAGATATTTGTTTTATTTCTCTTTTCCTTAGAAACCCTAGGGGTTCTTGCAAGAGCTAGAAACTTAAAAAATAAATGGTGAAGTGTAAGGTGTTAATCTAACCTCAATCAACCCCATTGATGATTAAATGCTTCCTATGTATCCAAACACTATGAGGAGGGAATAAATCCACACATAGTTCTCCCACCTAGAGTGGTTGTGAAATTGTGATCCTTGATTATATCTATGTATCTAGAAATTTAGATTTGATACTTGAAAATGTTAGATTTCTACTTGATTTGAATACTTCAAAATTGGCTTATGAGTGTAGCTAGTGAATGATCTTGAATTTGGGAAGAGTAAGTCAAATTCTCTTAATATGTAGTAGTGTATAAGTGCCCTATAAGTAATGTCAAACTATTAATAATGAATGACCTTTAATTTACTTATATGGTGAAACTTTTGAATAATATCCTTTAGCTGACCTGAAAAGTGTGTGGATGACCTAAATGAATATTTCAAAATTTGAAAGCTAGTTGTTAAGTTGTGTGGGGAGAAGGCATAAACTTGTGCAAAACATGCATAAACTTGTTTGAAAAAAATGCATAAAATTATTTTCCTAGTGTGAACCTATCCCCAAAAATTAGGGATAAGGTTAGAATAATTTGAGAGATGATATAAGATAATATGAGCATTTACTTGGAAAATTAATGTTTATCATTGACAGTGAAAAAAATGGTAAATCCCACATATAGATAAATGGCATAGAGGAATGGTGAATAAGATTCAAGTATTTGAGTGTAATTCAAAGTGGTTTAAAATATGTAAATAATTAACATTGTCAAGTGCCTTTGACTAGATTTAGGTATCTACAAATGATTAAATGTCATCCATGACATATTTCATTGTGCATATGGACTCACTATATCTTTGCATGCTTCCACAATGCCTTGAAACATATTGTGCATAAGTCTGCTCTTATCATGACTCAATATCCATGTGGAGACTCACCTCCATGGTATGCCATGATAGTTGGAACATATAGATCTCATGCCATGTTAGATCACCTATCAATATATCGTGACATTTGAATTCCATTGCCATACTTCCAAGAAGTCCAACCATCACTCGGGAAAAAATTGAATCATTATTATAACCATCCTTTTTATAACCATCATTTTATAATTGCCTTCTTTTAATGATATATTATGTAACTATATAACACTTAAATGATAAAAGGATTCCATTAGATTATATAATATTAGCATGCCATAAGTATCTAACATCCCATGTGCATTTGTAACACACATCTCCTTGACAAATAAAATTACATATAAATATTTACCCATTTTTTGATAACTAGAATCTCATTCTCATCCTTTTTTTTGTCATTCATACTCCATATGTAACATCCCCACTAGGATCTACCTAAAAATACATGATTTGTTTTTAAAAATTTAAATAGATTACACCACAAGAATATAATCAGTGATCACATAAAATACTCTAAGTGTGATACATGTAAATGAATCATACTCCATCAAACATCATTGATCACCATCATCATAAAAAATACATCATAATATGAATATAGAAAGTAATTACAATTAACCAATCACGACTAATACATGCCTACAACCACTAATGTCAATGTACAATAAGTAAGTAATTACAACTCATCATGATAATGTTTAAATAATAAATACAATAAAATGTACATATATAATATATATGGCTCCACAGAGCATAAGTTCCCCGAATTCTACTAGTTGTGGTAATCTCAAGTGTCATCTCAAAATTAGTACTGTTATAGGGAGGGATAACATCATCCAAGCACTTTCCCATACCAACCATAGACCATTGATCCCCCACACTAATCCCATCATGAAATTCCCCTCCCTTCATGAATGAGTAGATAGTAATGGCATGTGAATCTAGACAGACAAGCTAGAACATGTGTGCTATATGATTTCTAAAACTAAACATGTGATATATCATAGAAACCCATTATACTCAAGATATCATATAAACATTTAAATCATACTTATGAAATGAAAATGTATCACTAAATATTACTTTGGCCAAAGTTTTCAATAAATAATAATCTAAGGATCAATCAAATTCATACACACCACTTGATCGGATTACCTTCATTTGGTATTGTGATGCTAGTAAGCTAGTGAAATCTATATCACTACTTACTCAGTATCATCAATGTGAGATTTGGCTAATATAGTATAACCAATAGATTCATATATATTACATCCTAATATCAATCATATAACATGCTAAGCATAAGAATAACTAAAAATCATAAATTTATTCCATCAAACATATGAATGAATCTCATTATAATATCTATCCCATAATAGAAATAATATCTACAGTTTATACCATCTGGGTATAATATACATCTAACTAAAAATTCTAATTACTATAAATAGTTTCCAAATATAATACACCTTATGATAACCCATATTATCATAGTCTAATGTTCTTAAGTATAACTACTAAGTACTACATCCAGTCACAATAATGTAGTTTTAAATCTAGGAAAGCATTATCTTCTATTCATTCAACTAGTGTCTTTCAATAATCAAAAGTCCCATGTTATGCTTATTTGAACATGACCTTATGATTTTATGCTTGGCTAGGAGTCTATATTTATTTTGGCATAGTTTCTCAGATCTCATAGTCCCATGACCAATTGGTTTATATTTGTCAACAAAACTTAGAGATATACAACCCGATACACCCATATACATTATAATCTTATAATGACTCCTAAATCCTTGAATAGGTATATTTTCTATATAAATATACTCAACAATATGTATATGTATGGTTTAAGAACATCAATAGTATTTCAAACTTCACATTTAATTACTTGGTCAATATAACTTTATTGACAAGCTATTATTAAACATATTGATTTTTCTATAATATTATGGAATAATAATTATTCTCACAAAAAAATACAAATTTTAACATGAAAATCCAATACCACATTATTCAATAAAATATCTATTATATGATTTATTCACATGATTTACTAGCTATATGAAAATGACATATATAATTTATTATTAAATATATAAACCACTATTCATACGCACAGATAATAAGCTTTGTTAATTTGCTACTTATTTCCAATTTGGCCAAACTAGTTTTTCTATGAGCTGAAAGATTTTGTAAGTTGACCTTTTCATTTAATCAACACTTGTTCACTTACACAAGCTTGTGAGATAATAAATGGACTAGTAGCTTTATTAAAGGTAAGCGATTTTAGATATTAGGCACCTAATGGTTTTAAATAAGATAAGCTTGATGTTTCTTTATTTACTTAAAGGAATTGACTCATATAATTAATATAAAGAAAGGCTCACTATGAAATTGGAAGATTTACCTATATAAAGCAAAATGTCAGTATAGACATATGCAGACATAGCTATCATGGTATTATTATTACCAATAGTTCTATAATATATTTCACCATATATACGAGATGTAACTATAATTTATGCGATGGATTTTATATCCATACCAAATCACTTATGATATAAATTATTATTGAATAACTGATAAAAAATATCTAGTTTGACATATTCATTTATAATTTTATGTTACATAACTACTTACATCCATTATATGACACACTTACTATAAAATAAACATATCACTTCAGGTACATCATTCTATTATAAAATTATATGACATACATAGCTCAATTGGTAAATCCATTACAAAATATAATTGCTATAAAATATAATACTTATAACCATAAATATGGTGGATTACATTCATTCACAAGTTCTCATTGGTCATTTGTATACATACAAATTATTGATTATTGATCTAACATATTGACTCGGTAGTTACTTATTATATCTAGATATACTTATTATATTTGGATATACTTCCCAAATTGTTGCGTAAGTATTACAACATTCTAATAATGGTTGATCAACCTATCTTGTTAGTTTTATACTTGATAATTATGCCATATATTCCTCTATATATTCCTAAATATATTTATATATATATATATATATATATATATATATATATATATATATATATATATATATATTAATACAATTATTTATATAGTTCGTTGGTCAATTCACTATGTAGATTTATCCCTAAATTATTTATTTATCTGTAGGTCAATTTGTTGTGTTAATTTCAATCTATAGTTTGCAACACACTATGGATCGATACAATTATTTATATACAACTACTAAGATTAATTATATACATATCAATAATTATTCAATCCTCCAAAATTATGCAATTTAACCTCTAAATTTGCATCGTCACACCCAACTAGTCTTGGCATCTTAGTATATAGAGTTGTCTCTTTTCTTGTTTTACCAAATCATCACACTTAATTTTTTTATATGAATATATATAAAAATGGTTCACTACCATCAAAACATTTTAATAATAATCATATTCATTTAAATATGCAAGCTACTTATGAATATCACCATTCTACCATTTTAGATTGTGTAACACTACAATAGGTTCATTGTTAGTAACAATAGTTTTGAAGTATATAAACCAGGTATGTATATATATATATATATATATATATATATATATATATAATTCAATTCTATTTATTTTAGTTCTATGTGATTATGTGACTAAATGAATAAACACATAGGTTTTTATTGAATATATATATATATATATATATATATATATATATATATATATATATATATATATATATATATATATATATATATATATATAATTCAATAAAAACCTATGTGTTTATTCATTTAGTCACATAATCACATAGAACTAAAATACATCACCTACCTCTCAATTTTGACCCAAAATTGCTTGGTATTGGAAATATCTTCTCCCTCACTTGGCTCTCTCCTTATTTTCTTCTCTTCCAATCACCTTCACACTCTGATGTGCCTCCTCTCCTTTTGACTGGATATCTTCCTCTTGTTTCTTTCCAAAATCTCTCTTCACAATATGGCGTGAATTTATTTTTTTCAAATATTTTTCTCTTTGTTTTTGTTTTTATTTTTCATTTTTTTAATTAATAAATTTAGACCTTTCCATTTCTCTTAATTTTTAATTTTTTAATTTTCTTTTCTTTTTCCTATTTTACTCCTTTATATCTAACTAAAATAATTAATATATTCAATAATTAAATTATCACCTTAAATGTCAAATTGGTTTATTGATAAATCCATTAATCAATAACCTTGAATTTTCACTAATTACACAAATCACATTTCTAAAGTATTTAATGGTCACACATGCAAATTGTACAAGATAAATTCCACAAAACCATTAAACTTTGATATCAAACCATGTATAAGAACTATCTAATATAAATTACATCAAAACACATTATGCTAACCATTCTATTATGCATTTAACATTTGCTAGCTAATTTGGTATATGTAGGTTTCTAGCTAGTTACTTTGTCATCCCTCAACAACTCCATCTACTTTACCCTCTTCGATGATTATCTCTCTCTATCATGCTTTGAGGGATGAGTTATCCTACGTCAATCTCACAACAAGCAAGTAGTTAGATCATAACATCATGATATACATACATCATAAAATATAGCTAAAATAACAACTCAACATGATCATAATGTAAACATATACACTACAGCTAACTCATTGCAATGTATCATGTAACCTAATCAATATCCAACTATCCTATAACAAAATATATCTCAAAGCTTAGTTAAAAATAACCAAATCAAATTGGCATCTATAAATATCCATAGATAATCAAGTAAGTTTACCTTGCGAGGAATTAGGATGTAACATACTTCCCCATAAATTTAGTCATCATTCAGATGAATTTTATTCAAACATAAGTTTATAATTAAAAATGTTGTTTAGTAGAAAAATAACATAATATAAATTATCTAATCGAGTAAACAAACTTGTAAATCACCTATAAAACTTATCATAGTCCTCCCAAGTAGCACTATCCTTAGAGTATTGACACCATAAGACCTTGCACTATGACATCTCTCTATTATGCAAATGAAGTTTGTGAGTGTCAATTACTTTGATTGGTTCTACCATGACCACTTTGGGATCCAAAACCTGTCAAACATTCTAATCCAACACATGCACAAGATAATCTATATACTTTTTAAGATAAAAAACATGGAATACATTATGTAATAAAACTAGGTCTAGTGGCAATACAAGCCTATACACTACAAGTTTGACCACTTCTAATACCTTGAAGGGTCCCACATATCTCGATAACAATTTTATTGACTTATTAAATTTAATATAGATACTTTATGGCTTAACTCATAAGAACACTTTATCACCTACTAAAAACTACCTATCCATCCTCTTCAAATCAACATAACTCTTCTACCTATCATTGGCCTTAGCTAATCTCTTCCTGATTGATATGACTTTATATTCTATTTTTGAAATTATCTCATGTCCAAAGACTACCATGTCCTCTAACCTATCCCAATTGATTGGTATCCACCTTTTTAGATATAGTGCCTCAAATGTTGACATCTTCAAAGTTGATTGGTATGAGTTGTTATAAGTAAACCCAAAAAATGAAAGATAATATTTCCCCTTATATTTTTGATCCATGCTATACATATGAAGAACATCCTCTAACACTTGATTAACTCTCTCACTCTAACCATCAGTCTCTGGGTGATATGCAGTACTACAATTTAGTTGTGTACACAAAGTTGAATTTAGAGTTATCCAAAATTTAGAATTCATATTTAGATCATGATCTAAAATGATATTTTTTATAAATACATGTAGCTTATACACTTATTTTAAAAACCTCTTCACAAGGGTAGGTGCATCATCTATCAAATTACCTGGTATAAAATAAGCCACCTTGGTAAGTTTGTCAACTACTACCAAGATCATATCATACCTATTTCATGACATCAGTAACCTTGGACAAAGTCCATACTGATAAATTTTCACTTCCATTCTGGTATATCATGTGGATATAACAACTCAACTAGATGCATATGTTCAGCTTTCACTCATTGATATTCCAAACAATGTGAAACATAATATGCTACATATTTCTTGATTCCTTTTCAAAAATATAGTGGTCTAAGATATGCCATGAGCTTGGTTACTCCTAGATGTCTTGAATATGGGTCATTGTGCAATTCATTTAGCATTATGCTCCTTAGATTTTCTCAATTTGGCACATACATCCTTCCATTATAATGCAGAAGACCATCACTCTCTAATTTCAATATTTTATATTGAGGATTTTGAGCCTTTTTAGAGAATGATTTCTAACCTGATCATAGAATTTATCTCTTGGCAAGAATTCAATCACTCAGTCCATGAAATTAATTTTGATATTAGCTACAACCACTATGTACCTTCCATGACTTAGGACATCAACTACTCTATTTTACTTACCTTTGATATAGTTGATATCAAAATCATAATCAGATAAGAACTCTAGCTAGTGTTTTTGATGAGCATTCAAATTTAGTTAGGTGAAGATGTACTTGAGTCCAAATTTATCTATCTTGAGTTTAAAAGGTTTTCCCAATAATTAATTCCACCACACCTGTAAAGCATTCATAATTTCTACAAGTTATAGGTTATGAGGGGCATAGTTTATCTTATAAAGCTTAAACTTGCTTAATTTATAAACCACCACTACATTACCCTACATAAGGACTCCTCCTAGTCCATCCCCTAACATGTCTATGACCAAATAAAAAACACCATTGGGGTCAGGAACTCTTAACACTAGTGTTGAATTAAGCCTTATTTCAATTCCTATAAATCTACTTCACACTTCTCTGACTAGACAAAACTTTGGTTCTTACATTGTAAATAGGTAATTAGATTAGCTATTTTGGAAAAATTCAAAATGAACTTCTTGTAATAGCCTACAAGTCCCATAAAACTTCTTACCTTGTACACATTATTTAGCACTAGCAATTCCATACTAGCTCATATCTTTCCTAGATCTACTAAAATATCATTTGTAGAGATAATATGTCCCAGATATTGCACTCTCTCCTAGAAAAATACACACTTAGATAACTTGCCATACAACTTGTGCTTACACAACTATTTCAGATGCTAAAGGTGATCCTCTTCATTCTTATATTATATAATAATGTCATCCAACAAAACCAAAATAAAGTGATCTAGATAATATCTGAACACATTGTTCATGAGATTCATGAATTTTGTTAGAGCATTAGTCAACCCAAATGGTAACTATTAACCAAAGTTTACCTTAGGTCAAATTTAGTTAACCCCCTATAAAGTAAAAATTTATATAGGGTCTTGATAGGTCATAAAATGGTCACATGGTCATGTTGAGGGTCACATTATATGTTTCATCCTTGTCATATGTGTAATTGTCTTAACTTTACCTTATGTCACTTTTTTGGTTATTCTAGGTGACTTGTATGATTTTCCACTTAGGACAGATGTGTCAAAGTATACTCTAACATCCAATATGTTAGAGATAGTTAGGATTCAATTTGAAATTGAAGAAATGTACGTTAAACATGGATTCAAGAAGATCAACTACAAAATAGGTAGTTCTAGGCAGTTGTATGGCCAAAAAGGTATACTTGGTACATGGGAAAGCTTCAAGAGGGTCTCTTCAGATCCCCAAAAGATAGTTTCAAGCTTAGGAAGCTTTGATAGGCCCAAAATTGAGAAAAACTAATTCTTCTCCCTCATCACACTCTTAGACAAGATCAAATAGGTCAATAATTTTCCTTCAGTACGGATAGGAGGAAGAGAGTTAAGCAGAGTGCACTTGGTGGTTGATAGTAATCCTAATGAGCTCTTATTCTATGGCAATAGTTTTTGGTTTAGTGTACTATTCTCTATGATCAATCACTATTATTGTTGAGGAATTCAAACAACCTACACATCCCCATTGGATTTATTTTTATTCTCTATTTGGATTGGTCTATGTAAACCAAGAGTTGTACATGTACTTATAGAGCATTTAATTTCTTTCCATATTGTTTACATCTTATATGTCATGTTTAAACATGGATTTATAGTTAGGAACATCTCATTGTGATAGCAAGGATCATTAATGGTCTAAAGCATAATGTTCTATCAGTTGTAGTGTTTTATCCTCTCATAATGGCTTCATATCAAAGGAAATACACTTGTTTTACCTCCTCTTAGATCATGGTGATGGTTTAAGAAAATTTCAAATGACTAATGAACATCTCAATCTTTGATCCAAGTAAGGTTGAATTTTAAAACACACATACTAAAAGATAGTGATCAAGATTGTAACTATGTAATTAATGGAGGTAGAACGATAGAAGATCTTGTGAAGAGTTCAAGTTTGATGATGTAATATAAAATAGTTATTTGATATAGGGTTGAAATAGCTAGACATAATGAAAAAGGTTAAGATATAAATTATAATATTGAATTTTCATACACAATCACTAAGCCTACATGAATACCATATGGTCTAAAGCCATTACCACATAGGTTTGAGTAGTGATGAAAGAGCTTTGGAGGTGTTTGAAATCCAATTGAAACTATCAGGCAAGTCTAAGAGTATAAAAGTATAACAGTGATGTTGGTAAGGTTATTATATATATTCATACTTTGATCTATGATCACAAAGTTATAATCTTACTAATGGTAACAATTACCTTAACTTCTCCAAATGAGGATTTGTTCATACAATGTGCAATCTTATGGTGAAGTGTCTTGAGTTATAGACAAGCCTAATGGTGTCTCTCTTTTAGCGTAGACCTAGATGATAAATATTGAAATAAAGATAAGGATTATAGATTAAGAAAATGTGATTATTTAATGGTTTCAACCCATTAAGTTTTCCACTAAAAACACTTAATGAAAGCTACAGTGTTTTGAGCCTAGAACTTGAAATGCAACTAGTGCACTATAGTACATTGATGAGAGCATAGTTATAAGGCATGATATGAGTTCATATAGGTGAGAGATATTCATATTGACCTAATATAAACCAATAATATTTAAACACAGTTCTTAAGCACTTATCATCACCTATAGGAAGGTCTCATATCTCAAGTAACATCTACATTCTGACTGCAGACCTGTAGCACAATGACGGTAGAGGGATTAGAATATGATCTCAAGGTAGAGATAAGTAAATTAAAGTTTGAATATGATATAAATGACTTGATAAAATCTAAAAGGGTGTAAATAAAATAATTATACCTAAACCAAAACCTACATGAATCCCATGATTTCTAAATTGAACACCTACAATCTGACTGTAGACTAGTTCTAGAAAATGGAGAGCAATAGTTTGGAAATATGCAAAGTGTATGATGGATGGACATGTTGGAACTAATATCATATTGGTGGTTATAAATTACCATGATTTTGAAATAAATAAATACCTCAACCTACAATGCTAAGCCTCAAACTCAACCTAGTAGAAACCTATATACAATCCTGCACAGTCAGTAGGCTTAAAAAGATAGTTTTAGGGGTTCAAAGTTTTGAGGGGTCTAGTGGAACTCCATGATCTCATTCATCTTGTACCAATAGGGTAAGTAACCTCTATTTTATCTCAGATAGAGAGCAATTTACAAATAAGTTAATCTACAGACCTATGGTGCATTATTGATGAAAGGAAGAGTATTAAGAAACCATAAAAATATATTAAGGGTTATTTTGGATATGAAAAAAGTGTAGATATACACATACAGTCATTGGAACCTTCATCGATGGTTATATGCATAGAAAATATAGTTAGGCCTATTAGGCCTAAAACTAGGCCTAAGCCCTACAGGTGCATTACTTGATTTATATGACTATATGATACTTATAAGTCATGTGAGAAATTTTAGAGGAGATTTGAGGTTTTATTGGATCCATTTGTTTATAGAAAACTAGACATAATTGTCCATTTTTTCTTAACCTTCTCTCATGCCTACTCATAATTTAATCAGGAGCTTGAGATACTTTTTTATTTACTCATATATGTACGTACCTATGAATGTAGCCACAAGGAGTTAGGAATATTTGATTGGGGTCCATAAGTTGTTCTCAATGGATTTTTTTTTAGAATTAGACATTTAGATTTTATGAATCATTGTTAATAGTCCAGGAGACCAAAAACCCTTGCTTGGACCCAATGGAGAAGAAATAAATGGAGATGCATCTAGGAGAGGTAAAATAGACATGAAAATGTTTTGGACATGTCTATAAGTCCCTCAATCTCCTTGCCATCCTATTGATTTGTACATAGACCTAACACTATGTTTCTTTCATGATTTGATGTGTTCCATAGGTGTAGAAGGGAATGAGTAGATGAAAGTCATTAAAGGAGCTATTTATGTACTTTTCCTAACTCATGCTCAAATACCACCATAATTAAGCATAGAAACCTCTCTAATACACTTTTCATTACAGGCAGTCTTAGAAAAATAGTGAGAAGAAGCATGACTATATAAAGTGAGAGGTGAGAAGTGTCGTATTAAATTTCATTAAAGTCTATATGTTAGACTAGAAGGAAAATAAAATATGATGAGTTTTCTATCACCCCTTCAATGAACTTCCATGAGTAACAGCTATTCACTTAAGTGATAAATGTGAAGATTGAAGCTAAGAGGGCTAGTGAGTCACTGTAGAAAGTGAACACAAGTGTCAAGAGGAAGATCATTAGTTGGAAAATCATATAGGACCTACACTAATCTCATTTAAATCTTCTCATTTTAGATGATATAATGAATCCTATGGAAATTTTAAATAGTCAAGTGGATGACTCATCATCAAGGCAATTTCAAAGCAAGACAATGAAGAGTCATACACCAACTTGAGGAAAGTAATATGTTTCATATGGATACCTATCCAATAATACCTTCATAGACTATTCTACACCCAATTATCTTGCATTATAACTATTTCTCATAGTTTGAAACTTGGCCTTGTGACCCTTCCACTTCTCTTATTCTCTCTCCTCTTCTAAGCTCTATATATACAAGAATTTTTGGCTTTGTAATGGATCCACAATTTGTATGGTGAATCCTTGTTGGTTTTGACACCTTATTTTCCTTTGAATAATTTTTTTAAATTTGATTCATTCTTTTAAATCTCTTTCCTAAGTGTGTTAAGTGGTTTAGGTGGTTGATAAGTGATGAACATGCTCTCCTTGATTCCATTCTATGAGTGATATATCTTCTAACAAGTTTCATAAAGTGTATGTGTTTTTTAAATGTGTATTTAAGTATGAGAGGGACTAGGAGTGTCTATTATTAGACTTTTTCACCAACCTAGATATACATAGCAATCTGCCTCTATGAGAAATACTTATGCTAGAAGGACATAGAGTTGATTTCAGTTATGGTAGTATTATTTATTAGTGTATATTCAAGTGTGTTGTGTGGAGTTATCTTTGGTGTATCACCTCATTAACATAGGTTTATTTATGTTTACTTCTTACATTTTCACCCCCAATAGTGATTATTCTAGTGTAGCATGATCATAAAGGATAAATAAAAGGAGTTATCCCTTTCAAAACTAGAGATCTATCTCTAGTATTAGCTTGCATATGAGGAGAGATAGTTCCATGTTATCCTAAAATTGAGAAGATATAATTGACTTATCTAGGGTGAAATTTTAAGATATAATAGTTTTAACATGTCCAGTGAGACATGAAGTCCAAGATGGTTGTTCAAGGTAGATGTTGGCTTTGACAATAAGGAACTATAACAGTCCACTTCCTATAGTACCTAGTGACTCCAACATTTGAATATTAATTGCAGACTAGTGCACACTTTCATGCCTAAGTTAAATGTAAGATCTTTCACCAAATTCATACTTTTTAATTTAAATATATTCCTCCTTATTCATATAAATCAATTAGATTTGAAAACACCATTCCTATCCAAAGAAGCCATATCTTTCTCATAATCCCATAAGAAAGTTCTTGATTCACCTATTCTTAAAAATTCCTAAGATCACCATGGAAAGGATCCATCCTTATGTTACCTTAAATGGATAGAGTCCTCTAAGACTTTCCCAATATGATTATATCCCCATATCTATCCTCAAAAGTGTTCCATCATACATCAATGAGACTTCCATCACACCTATTGAGCATATAAGAAATATTGCTAACTTCTGCAATATCCATCACATCATAGAGGAGAACATTGAAATTAGGGTATTGGTTAGCTTTTTAAAAGGAAAATATATTGATTGGTATGAAACATTGGGACCTAAATCAATCACCACATGGAATGAGTTAGAAGTTGCATTGAGAAGGAGATTTTAAGACAAGAGTGATAACTTGTCATTAATAGAGTAATTGAACACCATGAAGAGAGCACCTTAATAAGTCATTTAAGAATTCAACACAAGATTTAAGAATACATAGGATAGGGTCCCAATCTTGGTAATACCAACATCTCACCATGATTTCCTTTATTATCTTAAAGCATTTGATAGTGACATTTTAATGATGATACAATCTATGGGAGGTAACACTTTTCCTAATGCCTATGAAGTGGCCATTCAGGTAGAAAATTGCTTGATTCAAGTTGGGAAGATTGCCCCAAGACCTCCCATGCCTCTTTTTCTTAATTTTCAAACTCTTACACTTCTTTTTGCTCCTACTCCTACACTTAAACACAAGTTTGTTTCCCTTAGTCAACCAAGCAAAACTAAAAAGGCAAAAAGGATGAGATCTATGGAAAAAGAGATCTTAGGTTTAAATAGGATCATTCAACAACAACAAGTTAAACCTTTCCAAATTCACTATCAACCTAATAAATCCTACCCCACTATCAAGGCAATAGACCTCCTTTCCAAGGTCATTACGAAGGTTAAGGATAACTAGTCCAATCTAAGACATATGGTGGTTACAATACCAATGATCCTTCCACCTCAAGGGTACTAGTGCCTACTCAAAATAACCTTTACCAAGAGATTAAAAATTAACCTTCATTGGATCAACCTTATGATCCATTCTCCTATGTTAATGAGTCTTTCAATCCAGCCTTTATGGCAAGTTTGGGAGCTATCCCAACTATGACTCAAGATGAAGTAACAAATGGATAAGTGACTGATGGTGAGGGTGATAAAGTGAGGTATACATTGGTAAGTTGGTAGTAAGATTAATCATGTGTAGTCAATCATCAAAGGTATTCAATCATGGATATAAATTCTATAGCTACAAACTCAAGGAAAAAGAGAAATGCAGTTAAGGAAGTTCAAGGGGATGCTAATGATTCTTTAATGAATATTCAAACAAGCACAAGGGCAAGTACATCTAATGCCATTAAAAATACACAAGTAATCCAAAGATATTATAATGTTAGGAATGCTTTAATATCTTATAATTATCAAGGCATAGGTAGTATTATTCTTCCCAGTGGACAAGAAAAAGTTAGTGGTCCTTTCACTAACATTATAGATAAAATGAATAGGTCTCATGTGAATGTGTCAATGTGGGATACATTGGCAATACCTAGACAAAAAAACCTACTTCAAGAGGAGTTGTTCAAACTTATTTTGATAACCAAATAGCCTTGTTAAATAGAAGCAACCTTAACAGACACCATGAATCTAAGGGAAGGATAGTCAAGTAAAGTTGAAAAGGTAGATAAACCTCATATATTCTATCTATACATCATTATTAGAGATGCCTTGGCACATAATTAGCTCATTTATAGTAAATATAGTACTTTTGTCATGCCTAAGCAAGTAGCTGAAAAATTGAACTTGAAGTATAAGCCTCATGCCAATGAAGTACTACAATTGGATGGGTCACATATCAAGACCATTACCATAATCAAAGGTTTAAAATTAGTTATTCATGCTTGTCTTAAATTCACTATTTCTCAAGATGTTGTAGTATTAGATGTGCCTCCCCATTTTTCACTTTGTTTGTCAAGAGAGTTCACTACTAAGATTAGAGGTTATCTGACTTTAGATTTCTCTATCATGGCATTTAAGACTTGATATGGTGCAAAAGAGATAATTAAATCAAAACCTCTCTCTAGTTTCCATGTAGAACCTTATATGACTTATAATTCTAACATGAATTGAAATTTTATTTTAAAATATGATCACCCTAGTGATCAAGAGCCTCTAACACTCCATGGCATATCTGATTTATATCTTGATGAGTGGGGAGCTGAGCAAGGTGGATTTGAAGAAACTGGTCTTGTAACTTACATAATTCATGAGGATTCTGATGAAGTCCTTGAGGTAGATTTTGATAACATTATAGATTAAGTTTCTTGGGGTAAATATCTTGTACACATGATTGATGATGTGAATATCCTAATGATCATAAAGTATGATAGTCTTGGTGAGCACTCAATTTTACCTGCTAAAGAAGATAATACATATAAACAAGAAGAGCAAGATGACATGTGGCAATAGTTTAATGTAATTGTGAAGGAATTTGAGGAATTGATTAGGTCTTTAGTTGTTCAAAAGGAGTACAAACCTGATGAGGTCAACCATGTTTCTAATGAGTACAAGGAAAAGTTTGAGATCTCTACCAAGCAAGAAACAACTGTGGTGAACCAAGAAGTGCTTAGTAGATCTAAACATAGTCTTGATGACTCCCAATAGAAGAAATTTCATAGTTAAAATTTACTTGAATTTGAAAAGGCTATAATGATCTCTAATGATCAGATTGAATACTGTCAAGTGAACATGATAAAGTATGAGCAAGATGCCACCTCAAACAAGTTTTTTAGTGAGCTAGATGGAGTGCTCTTGAGTAATCCAAATGAAAAACTTGAAATAAAATAAATAAATATTAATGGTAAGTGAATTTAATATCTCCACAAGCAATTATTCATTAAAAAATATGCCTCACATCATGGACTATTTTCTTGGAGTAGCAGTGATACAAGAGGCATTATCTTTGACACTGGTTGAAGCAATGAAGAGTGGCTCTTTAACTCAAGTGTTTTGAGATATTGTACATACAAATAGAGGTGTCTTTTATTTCAATTATTTTGTGTTTATCCTACATGTTCATGATAACACAAGAGTGAGTTTTGTTTCTTGTCTTATGTTCTTATTTCCTTGTGTGTAGTGGTTTGGTGTCCTTTCAAAGGCATGTCAATGTCAATAGTAGTGTAATGTTGGAAGCACAATTACTAGGGGGTGAATTAGCTTTTATAAAACTTTATTTAAATTATACTTTAACATTCATGAACCATGAAATCAACATAGTGATCTAGTAATGCATAAAGAATCATTCACATGAGCATGAAACAAGAGAACACATATATGAGTAAAAAACCCTCAAAGGGAAGAAAACCCATTATGATATATATAAATGAACTATTTTACTATGAAAAAAATTACCAAATTAAGTTGATTTCCAACTCAATTTTTATCACTAACCCCAATAAATCCAAGCACCCACATGATTAGGCTTTAACAAACATCTACTTGCAAGGAAGCACCAACTCCCTAAGTGACTCAACACCAACTCAGCCACCTCATAATTTTGATCAGATTTTAAACTTTTTTTTACTCAATAAAAAAATTATGACCATACCTATACTCTTATGTTGTGGTCTCTATCTCATTTTACTTAACCATGCATCATTTTTTTGCTTGTTTTTCACACACCTTAAATAGGCCTAAATTGCCTTCTATACATACTAGTCTCATGGTCACACACCACTTGGTTAGCTACACACCTTAAACCTCTTATTTTAGCCACATAATAGGTCTTAGTACATATTATGAATATGGTTCAATCACAATTTGAACCCCTTTTGGTCTGCCACAACTCAATTAGGCCTTACTCCTCCTTTACATCTCATGGAGACCTAATTGCATTAGGTCTACCCTCTTAACGTTAAAAATTGATATTATTGGGCCCAAATGGACTTCAAAAAAATTTAAAATTCCATTAAACCACTTATCCAATTAACTCTTGTGACATCTTTCATGCTTGATTAGACCTGCATCCTTCATTCATATAATGAAACCTCCTTTAGGACAAACTACCATATTAGGCCCGTGTACTTCAAAAGTCTATCTTACAATAATGAATTTTAAACACCCTTAATATAATTAACCATGATAAATTAAACATAAATATATATTATCCATGACATCAGGGTCATCACTAAAGCTCAGAACATCTCTACAACTCGCTTACTCAGAACTGCCAAATCACCTCAAAAACTAGTCATGAAAAATTAGACGTCCAATGCATACAAAAAATTATATGATATATCTATAAAATGCTCAGATATAAAATTGATATGGTCTAATGTCAAATATTGTTCTTGTATAATAATTTTCTTATCCTTATGTCTCATAATCCTAACTGAACTAGACAAGCCATTTTGTGAGCAACATTTTCACCACATACACTGACCTAAAAATATTCTCCAAAGCATGATCATTAATTAAAATTCATAAATAAATTATTCATGCAATTTTATTGCATCAATATATCATGCATAAACCCTCAAATCTATGTCTTCATCTCTACCTTGGTTTTACATTATCCACACCATTAGGTCTGTCTATGACTAGCTTACTTGGATTACCAATTTAGAGAAATATAAGGCTAGAAACTATCCAAAAAACATCATGGACGTGTAAAATGAGTCTCTAGATTCTTCATCCATCCATTTATTCTTCTTGTTTAATTCAACTTTTGAGAGTTACAATAATTTATTGATAAATAGGCTTGTACCTATACATTTTCTCTCTCATCTGCCTAACCACCACCACCTGAAGGTACTTGGGAGAGTTGACTACATGATCCAATATTTTATCTAGGAATTTGAATCCATATTGATCTGATTTAAAAAAAATCTTTCACATTAGGTCCTTATTAGGGCTTTAGGGAGGTTTAACACATGTTTTGGTGTTAATGATTGTTCATAAAGGAATTCCACTTGAATCCAAAAATAATGCCTAGAGATATTATTTAGGACCCTCCCCATGTATCCTAAATAGTTCAAACTTCCATGTAGAGGTTACACATGCCAAAAAATTCCTTAAAGTGATTCTCGGGTTTGAGTACCTCATTCTATAAGCTCAAGAAGGACTAAAACAATGATTCATGCACTTTTAATTCAAATATTGACCTCAAACTTTGTGATCATACCTAGAATTACTTATATCACCTCTTTCCATGATCTCATGTGCATACTTACCTTGAAATTTTATCTTCATACCTCAGTAGGCTAGACAGGGTCTAGGAGTGGTCTGGGTACAAACTTAGACTAAAGGTCCTACCCATATAAGATCACCTTGAAACTATCATGAAATATTATATACCTTAACCACATGATCAAAAAATGACATACAACTTTTACATGCCTATGTTTATTCATTTTACCATGTACATACCTCTTCATGTCATGATTATGCTTCTTATGCACTTGACATCAATGACTTATACCTTCCATGCTGACATTAACAATGATATCAATCATGTAGGCATAAGACATTATATATCTTCAAATTATCCATTTATGTTTCTCTCATGACAATACTCTTCCATGCACCTTGTCACATCACACACTGTCAACTATTCTTAAACACCTTTGACATCAATGATAATACTCAACAATCTCCCCCTTTGTCATTGATGGAAACCACTCTCAGAAACTTCTCTCAATAGTATATTTATCCCCCATTATGAAATTTCTCCCCCTTTGACATTAATTATAAATAGGTACATGTAACTTCTTGGATCACACCACTTGTAACCAAAAAATTCAACACATAGGACTATGATTCTATGAAGCATAATAAAAACATGTTCCCCTATCTCCATGCATACCTCCTTCAAAATGACTCAGTTACACAAGACCATTCATCTTCCTTAATGACTAATAGGGGTAGGAATTACACCCAATTCCTATTTTAGATGTTTAAATGTTGTCTTTAGAAGTGGCTTGGTTAGAATATCTGTAATCTGATCCTTAGTAGATACATACTCAATCTTGAAATTTTGTTCACTTACCTATTATCTTAGGAAATGATACCTAATGGGAATATGTTTATTCCTTGAGTTCATGTCTGGATTCTTTGATATGCTTATGGCACTTGTATTATCAAAAAATATAGGACTAGGACTAGGACTATCATACTCCACTTTATAATACTTTAAGGTTTGCCTCATGCATAAGACTTGAGTGCAACATGAAGCCACTAGAATGTACTCAACCTCATAAGTAGATAATGCCATTGATGGTTGATTCTTGCTTATCCATGATACTAGGCACGCTTCTAAGAAGAAAAATTCTCCATTAGTTTTGTTCTAATCATCTAGACTCTCTACCCAATCTGCATCTATATAGGTTGTTAATTTAAACTCCTTTCTCCTTGGATACCACAACCTAAACTCCATAGTCCCCTTAAGATGCCTAAGTATCCTTTTGAATGATTGCAAATGATTTTATTTTGGGTCTGATTGAAATCTTCCCAAAAAACCTACTGCTTGTATGATATTAGGTTTAGAGGTAGTAGTGTAAAATACACACTTCCAATCATTAACTTGTATGATGTCAGATTGGAGATTCCTCCTCATTGCTTAAATTACACCCTATGATCATAGATATGATAACTGCCTTGTAATCTTCCATCTCAAATTTCTTCAATATCTCTCTTATGTAATTAGCTTGTGAAATGAATATACCTATTTCTAACCCAATAAAGAATGATAGTTATCCCAGCATGGGCATCTCAAACTCCTTCATCACATCTGCAAAGGCCTTAGTCATACTCTCATTATTTTCACCAAATATGATGTCATCCACATAGATAACCAATATCAACTAATGATCATTTTTGTCCTTATATATATATATTGCTATCTATAACTCATGTCTCTAATACTTGGTCCAATAGGTACTTGTCCAATCTAGTGTATAAAGATCTAGGAGATTTCTTTAGACCACAAAGATCCTTTTTTATCCTTGTTACTTGATAATGAGAAACCCTTAAGTTTCTCTATTTACACTTCCTCTTCCAAGTTTGTCAAGAACCTAGAACAATAAACATGCTCCGATGCCTACTTAGTCAGGGTCTTGCTCCCTCAATAAGAGCACAAATATGATTACTCTGTATAAGCAACTAATCACAAAATTTAACCAGAATCAAAAGTAACTAGAAATATGAAACAACACAGGAATATGAGAGACAATACACAATTGTATTAATAATCACTCAGAAGAATATACAATAAAGAAGATGCCACTTCTTCCTCCACCTCAAAGGTTTGCCACAACTCAATACCTTCTTCCCTCTCTCTCTTGGTCACAACAATCAACTCCAATACAGAATTGATGTTCACCTCTCCAACTAGTCAGTAACACGCTGCCAGTACACCAAGTACACAACCATACTCCAAGTAGATCTCCTGCTCTCTACTGCTACCTGCAAATCACTAGACCTTACTCACCATTGTAGATCTCCTATAGAAAGTCATGCACACATGCTGACCAAGATCATACACATACAAATAACCCTTCTGATTCTCCAAACAAGTACCCACCTTGGTACTGTGGCACTAGGAGGAATGCGCCA
The DNA here is from genome assembly GCA_037957365.1 of Torreya grandis. Classification (NCBI taxonomy): domain Eukaryota; kingdom Viridiplantae; phylum Streptophyta; class Pinopsida; order Cupressales; family Taxaceae; genus Torreya; species Torreya grandis. The sequence continues at coordinate 1,435,584 of JARHVA010004624.1, forward strand.
TTGCTCTCCTCTCTCTGAAGGAGCTTATTGCTCTCTTACTCACTAGCTACAAGTTTACAATACAGCCCATGAGTCCATATATAGATCTCATGCTTACAATAATTAGACTAAACTAATTAAAATAATTAGACACGCAACTCAAGACTAAGACTAGCCTTTGACATGCAAACAAATAGTCCAAAAATAGACTCTTCAGGATCAACATGCAAACTGCCTGTTCTCACACAGGCTGCTGACATCAGCTCCTCCATGACCGATGTTGGCCGACTGGTGACCAACCCCAGTTTCTTCCTCACTGCCATCTGACCAACGTCGGTTGATCAGATTGATGTCAGTTTCCCTGCAACGCATTCAACAACTCTCTGCAACTCTGCATCCTCCATAACTTCTTCTGTTTGCATCTTGGTGAAGCTTTTAGCTCCACAACCTAACTGTTGGGGATCAACCAACAATAGATTACAATTGTGAAAGCAATAAATGTGGAATTAAATCAGATAGACAAGTAATTAGAATGAGATAATAGCAAGAACAAGAGATACAAGAAACCACCCTGAAAACTTGTATTAACAAACTCTTTACAAAAGGAATACAATTGAAGAAACTTCTTTCTTCCACACCTCTCCTAGATGTATAGATCTCTCACTAGATCTCTATTCCTCAAGAGCTCTCTCTCTCAAGAACAATCAACTCCAACAAACCTAGATTGATTCAATTTTGTACTGTTCTTCTCATACAATGAATTACAATAATTCATTACAAAAACTATCCAAAACTGCAATAAGCTAGGAAGATCTAATTCTACATATAGAATTAGGAGACTTGAGCATACACTTCCAACAAGCAGTTAAGCCACTTGAACAAGGGCTCTAAAAAGAATATTGCCAATAATAGAGACGTGAGCTTGAGACTACAACTCAAACTCATCATGCAAACACTCGCTTTTGTCCACGAAAATAGCTTTCTGGACACACAGGTAACCGACGTCGGTTCCTGCTACTCGCCTGTGACCGCCGTCGACTGACCCTCTGCCGACGTCGGCGTCTTTGCAACTGCTCCTGACTGACGTTGGTGTCTGTGTAGACCCGAATTTGCTAAGTGTGCTCCTTGGTGAAGCTTTTAGCTCCACACCCTAACAATCTCCCACTTGGAGATAAACAGCTGCACTAGTACCTGTACAGCAACATCTTCTAGCGCCTCCATCTTCAACTCAATCATGAAGACCAAAAGAAGTTGAATGAAGATTCAACTTCTCCTTTGTAACTGGCTTGGTTAACATATCAGCAGGATTCCTATCTGTATGGATCTTCTCCAGCTTCAACTCACCATCTTCCAATACCTGTCGTATGAAGTGATACCTTAGCTGTATGTGCTTTGTTCTTGAATGAAAGGCTGAATTCTTAGCCAAATGTATTGCACTCTGACTGTCACTATACAATCTATAACTCTCATGCTCCCTACCAAGCTCATCCATGAACCGTGTCATCCATATCATCTCTTTGCTAGCTTATGTGGCTGTAATATACTCTGCTTCTGTAGTTGACAAGGCAACAACCTTCTGCAACTTAGATATCCAGCTAACCACCGCTCCACCTACAGTGAAAATATAACCTGTAGTGCTTCTCCTACCATCCAAATCACCTACCATATCTAAATCTACATAACCATGTAGAGAAGTATCTGAACCTCCATAGCACAAGTGCCTACTGCTGGTTCCTCTCAGATATCTAAGGATCCACTGAACTGCTTGCCAATGTTCCTTACCTGGATTGGCCATATATTTACTTACCACTCCCACTACTTGGGAAATATCCGGTCTAGTACACACCATTGCATACATCAAACTCCCTACTGCGGAAGAATATGGAACCTTACTCATGTACTCTACCTCATCATATGAATTAGGACATTGTTCTTTACACAACTTAAAATGTCCAGCCAAAGGTGTGCTTATCGGTTTAGCATCCTGCATATTGAACCATTTCAACACCTTATCCACATAATCTTCTTGAGACAATATCAACCTGTGATTTTTCCTGTATCTCTTAATGCTCATGCCAAGGATTTTCTTTGCTGCTCCCAAATCCTTCATAGCAAACATTTGAGCTAATTTCACCTTAAGCTCTGAGATATCTTGCATGTGAGATCTTGCAACCAGCATATCATCTACATACAACAATAGAATAATATATCTACCATTATCAAATCTCTTGAAATACACGTAATGGTCAGATTGACACCTACTGTAGCCATGCTCAGTCATAAACCTGTCAAATTTTAAGTACCATTGCCTAGGAGCTTGCTTGAGGCCATACAAGCTTTTCTTCAATCTGAACACAAACTTCTCCTTACCCTTGACCTCAAATCCTTCTGGCTGTTCCATATATATTTCCTCATCCAAGTCTCCATGAAGAAATGTTGTCTTAACATCTAGTTGCTCAAGATGTAAATCCTCAAAAGCAACCAAAGACAATACAACCCTTATAGAAGTCATTTTAACAACAGGAGAAAAAATCTCACCAAAATCGATACCTGGCTTTTATGCAAATCCTTTCACTACCAATCTGGCCTTATATCTCATCTATCCATTCTCACCTTCTTTCAACCTGTAGGTCCATCTGTTCTTGAGTGTTCTCTTACCAGCTGGCAATTCAACCAAATCCCATGTTTGGTTCTCTCTTAAGGACTCCAACTCCTTAACCATGCCACGCTCCCACTGACTCTTGGACTCCACCTGTATTGCTTCTTCAAAACTCTCTGGTTCTCCACCATCAGTTAGCAATAAGTAAAATAAAGAAGGAGAATATCTAATTGGAGGCTTACTCACCCTTTCTGACCTCCTAATGGGTGTCTGAGACTCGTCCACAACATGCTGTCCACCCAAATTCTCTGACAGTGACCGACCTTGGTCACCTGCAGACCTGTTACTGGCTGACGTCGGTTCTGCCTGACCGACCTCGGTACCTATCCTGCCGACGTCAGTCTTTGTCCTGCCGATGCCGGTTCCTAACCTGCCGATGTCGGTCTCTGTGTTTTCCTGCAAGTGATTATTTATTTTTCCTGCGAGCTCATCTTGGACTTTCACCTCATCCAATTCACCATTGCTCTGCTCAGATTGATTCAGCTTCCTTAGCTGATCACAATACATCACTCTTTCATTGAAAACAACATCACGGCTCCTAATTACCTTGTTAGTTTCTAGATTCCACAATCTGTAACCAAAATCATCTGAGCCATAGCCAATAAACGTGCATCTCATAGACTTAGCATCAAGCTTCTTTCTATTTTCTTTATCTATATGCACAAAGGCTTCACAACCAAAAACTTTGAGATATGAGAGATCAACCTTTTTACCTGTCCATGCCTCTTCTGGAATACCACCATCCAGCGTTGTAGAGGGTCCTCTGTTAATCAGGTATACTACAATGTCAACAGCTTGTGCCCAAAACTGTAAGGGCAAACCGGCATGCAATCTCATACATCTTGCATGCTCCATTATTGCCCTGTTCATCCTTTCAGCAATTCCATTCTGCTGAGGTGTCCTTGGAACCGTCCTTTGCCTACGGATTCCATACATGTAACAGTAATCTCTGAACTTATGACTGCAGAACTCACCACCATTGTCTGATCTTAGGCACTTTAATCTCTTACCTGTTTCATTCTCAACCATAGCTTTCCAAACCTTAAAAGTCTCAAATACATCAAATTTTCTTCTAATACAATAGATCCATACCTTCCTTGTAGCATCATCTATGAAAGATACATAGTACTGTGAGCCTCCAATGGAAGCAACCTAAGCTGGTCCCCACACGTCTATGTGAACAAGCTCCAACTTATGCCTCTTCTTAGTAGACCCAGTCTTGAGAAAACTAACCCTTTTCTATTTTCCAAATACACAGTGCTCACAAAACTCTAGATCTATGCCTTTTAAATCTGAAAGCATACCTTTGGACTTAAGAATTGACATCCCCTTCTCACTCATGTGGCCAAGCCTTGAGTGCCACAATTTAGCGTCCACATATGAAGTAGATAATACATAAGGAGATTTGTTAGTAACACAATTACATAAATAAAGAGTACCTTCTCTCTTACCTCTGGCCATAACAAGTGCACCCTTGGTCACCTTCCAAGATTCTACTATGAGAGTTACTGTACAACCCTCATCCCTTAACTTTCCTACAGAAATCAAATTTCTCTTCAAGCTAGGAACATGCATCACATCTCTCAACACCCATGTGTTGCTATTCTGCATCTTCAGCTGCACTTTACCTTTGCCAATTATTTTACAGGGCTCATCATCCCCTAGATACACTATTCCAAAATCTCCATGGATATAGTCACTAAAATATTCCCTATTAGGGGTAGCATGAAAAGATGCACCAGAATCTAATACCCAAGATTCTATATTATTATGCAGAGAGAAAATTAAAGCATCTTGTGCAATACCTGCAATCTTGGCTTCTTCCTTTCCTTCGTGCTGATTGTCCTCCTTAGGCTTTGACCAACAATCTCTGCTTATGTGCCCCATCTTTCCACAATTCTAGCATTATGGCTTTCTGCCATTTCTCGATTTAGATCTGCCTTTCCCCTTTGATTTGGATCTTGATCTACCTTTCTTGCTCTTCTCTTTCTACCTTCCCCTGCTCTCAAAACTTAAAGCGTTCCCAGATGCCTCTTCTGTGCTTTTCCTGCGTATTTCCTCATTCAAGATAACACTAACAACATCCTCTACTTTCAAAATATTTGATGCAGATGTAGTATTACTTACTGCCATTACTAAGCCATGTCAGCTTTCAGGCAAAGAACATAATATCAAAAGAGCTTTTATTTCATCATCAAACACTATATTCACTGAACTTAATTGATTCACAATTCCATTGAAGTCATTCAGATGAGTAGAAACAGATCCACCTTCATTCATATGCAAATTAAATAACTACTTCATAAGATATATCTTATTGGAAGCTGAGGGTTTTTCATACAAATTTGCTAACGTAGTCATCAACTCTACCATAGACTTTGCCTATGATAAATTGGATATCACAGTGAATGCTAGACTCAGTCTTATAGAACCCAGAGCCTTTCTGTCAAGAACTTCCCATTCTTCATCCTCCATGTCTTTGGGCTTCTTTGCAACCCCACCTAACGGTAAGTAGAGATCTTTCTGATACAGATAATCCTCTATCTACATTCTCCAGTGTTGGTAATTTTTGCCATTAAACTTTTCCATTCTCAATTTACTTTCATCTGCCATTACTTCTCCCACTCAAACATAAATCCCTACAAAAACTCCTGTGAGAACCTGTAATCAATACACACTACACAGATCTGAACCACCTGTTAGTGAACTTGAGCTCTGATACCAATTGTTGGATATCAAGCTCTGAACCTGCAACCAAGGCTCTGATACCACTTTTTGGGGATCAACCAACAATAGATTACAATTGTGAAAGCAATAAATGTGGAATTAAATTAGATACACAAGTAATTAGAATGAGATAATAGCAAGAACAAGAGATACAAGAAACCACCCTGAAAACTTGTATTAACAAACTCTTTACAAAAGGAATACAATTGAAGAAACTTCTTTCTTCCACACCTCTCCTAGATGTATAGATCTCTCACTAGATCTCTATTCCTCAAGAGCTCTCTCTCTCAAGAACAATCAACTCCAACAAACCTGGATTGATTCAATTCTGTACTGTTCTTCTCATACAATGAATTACAATAATTCATTACAAAAACTATCCAAAACTGCAATAAGCTAGGAAGATCTAATTCTACATATAGAATTAGGAGACTTGAGCATGCACTTCCAACAAGTAGTTAAGCCACTTGAACAAGGGCTCTAAAAATCGTATTGCCAATAATAGAGACGTGAGCTTGAGACTACAACTCAAACTCATCATGCAAACACTCACTTCTATCCACGAAAATAGCTTTCTAGACATGCAGGTAACCGACGTCGGTTCCTGCTGCTCGCCTGTGACCGCCGTCGGCTGACCCTCTGCCGATGTCAGCGTCTTTGCAACTACTCCTGACTGGCGTCGGTCGCTCCTGACCAACGCCGGTGTCTGTGTAGACCCGAATCTACTAAGTGTGTTCCTTGGTGAAGCTTTTAGCTCCACACCCTAACACTAACAAAGTTCCCATTTAGAAAAGTTGATTTGAAATTTATCTGATACACCTTGAACCCTTTCAATCCTACATATGTTAGAAATAATCTGATAGCTACCAATGTTTCTACTAAAGTGAAGGTCTCCTCAAAGTCTAACCCTTATACCTGTGCATACACCTTGAATACCAATCTAACCTTTTTCCTAGTGACTTCTCCATCTTCATTCAATTTGTTCCTAAACACCCATTTTGTGCTAATGACATTTTTATCTTTAGGCCTAGGAACTAGTTCCCAAGTCTCATTCTTTTCTATTTGGTCAAACTCTTCATTCATAGCACCTATGCAAAACTTGTCTTCACTTACTTCTACAAGGTTATTAGGTCCAAAATTAGATAATAGAGCAATATTCTCTGGATTTATGTTACTTATCAACTTTCTCCTTGTTTGCATACCTACATCCTTATTGCCAATGATTTGTGATTCATGATGGTCTCTCTGAATCTGTCTTGAAGGACCTTTTGAATCTTGTCTTTCCTCAACTTCTTCCTCTTATATCTCTATTGTTTCTTCTTCATTATTTAAGTCCAAATTATCTGATGCATCCTTTGAGTGAGAGTGTGACTTCTTGGAACTGGTCTCATCAATCTTCACATTGGTGATTTCCACTATCTTCTGTAACCTCTAATTAGAAAATTTATAGTATGAGCTTATTGATGAGTATCCTAAGAATATTCCTTCATTATACTTTGAATAAAACTTAAGTCTTCCTCATCTCTTTTGATGAAGCATTTTCTTCCAAACACTCTAAAGTGTTCCACATTAGCAGGTCTACCTTTCCATAGTTCATAAGGGGTTTTATTGACATTAATCCTTATCCCTCAATGAAAAATGTAGAATGTAATGCTCAATACCTCTCTCTAGTATCCATTATATAACCTTGATTCATTTAGCATAGTCCTTTCCATTTATTGAATTATTCTATTCTTTCTTTCCACTACCCCATTCCGTTGAGGTGTCCTAGCTACTGAGAATTATCTCCTTATCCCATGGACCTCATAGAAATAAAATTCATTGGACAAAAAATTTACTCCTCTATTAAATATTAGGAATTTAATATTTACATTCTTTTCATTCTCAACTATAACCTTGAATTCCTTGAACTTATCAAGAGCTTCTAACTTTTCTTTCAAGAATGCTACTTAGGTCATTATTGTGTAGTCATCTATGAGTAACATGAAATAACTATCTTCTTGAATCCTTTTGACTCTTGTAAGTCCACAAAGATCAATATGTACTAACTATAAAAGTCTTTTAGTAGAATACTCCTTAGAATTTAACCTCCTTCTAGTTTGTGTACCATGTTGACATACCTTGCAAAGTGTGTTTACAAGTTTGGTGATTTTAAGCATATTCTTCATAGACTTCTTAGAGTTGATCTTGACTATATTATCAAAGTTTAGGTGGACCATCCTTCTGTGCCATTTCTAATATTCATCCATCTTTCTCATAAATAATCTCTCCTTCTTGATCTCATTCAAGACATATAGATTGTTCTCAATCCTCTTAGCATTAACAATTAGCCTTCCTAATTTGGCTCTCCTTATATCATACCCTCTATTATGAAAGGTGAGTTTGTGTCCTTAGTTTCACATTTGAATTAAAATAAAAAAATTATGTTTCAAGCCTTCCACATACATCACATTCTATATCTTGGTCTTCCAATTATCCAAACTTAATATACCCTTGCCAACATTATTGGCAGTTATGTTATCTCCAAATCTCACTATCCCTTCATTATTCCTCTTTAATGAAATAAAATTGTTATTGTCCCTTGTCATGTGGTTTGAGAAATAACTATCTATATATGACTTCATGTCTTCATCTTAGATGTGAAAGGCAATCTGAGCTATCATAGATTCTTCTCCTTTAGTCTTCTTCTCCTCCTTCACCTTGTCCATACGGTCTAACTTCTTAATTCACTTCTCAATGGTATGACTATATACCTTTTTGTATTGATTGTCATTAATCATATGCCTAATCTTAAATCCCTCGTAATATGTCCTCTCTAATCACAATTTTAGCATAGAATTCTGCTTCTACTTGTCTATCTGATAGGAATTATCTTTTGATGATTGTTGAATTATGCACCTCTACCTTTATTGTCACTTGAAGGATTTATATTATTGTTGATGGTTAATTTGGATCTATAGTTTGAGAGTTTTTAAATAGGCATCCACTCTATTAGCACAATCACTTCTTGATATTCCATTGTCCTTTGAGGTTTGACTCTCCTTGTTTTCCTTTCGGTCTTCTTTGAACCCAAGACCTATCTTATCATGTAGAAACCTTTGAATATTCAAAATATCACCAAGTATTTTAGTGCTCTTTAAAAATTTATGATGTATCTTTAATTTTATTGTTTCCTGATCCAATTATACCTTCAAGGAATCCATTTCTATTTTTAACTTGGTGCATTATTCCTGCTTGGTCTTAATACTTACACTGACAATCTCAGCCTAAGTTTCCAACTATTTAATGATATATTCATGTTCATTGGTGTTGTTACTTAGGCTCTTTTCAAATAAACTAATTTATTCCTCATAATCCTTAACTAATGATATTAATTTATGATTCTTCCTTCTTTGGAACTTTAACTCCTCTAGATCACTCACTAATTATGCCTCAAGGTTCACTTTAGACTCTTCTTCATCTGATTCTTCATCTTACATAAGACTTTTCCCTTTTGAACAAACTTAATTTTATATTTCTATGGCCATGAATAGAATTTCATTGCTATCATAATCAATACTATCATCATCACTATTAGATATACTTCTATCACTTATATCAGAGGAGCTATTGTCCTCTTCAGTATAAAAACATCTCTTATTCTTGAATGATCCTTTCTTACCTTCATACTTCTTGAAAATCTTTTTGCTCTTGTAAAGCTTATAAGAATTCTTATCCTCACCATGATGTTTAACATGCTCTCCATCATGCTCATTATTATCCTTATTAGGATACTTAGATGCAAAGTGGAAAATCTTACCACAATTAAATCACTTGAATGATAACTTGCCCCTATGCTTACTTGATCCTTTCCTTAGTTTTCTGATAAACTTAGATTCTATCTTGTCATCATCAATATTTCTATTAGTATCATCCTTGACCATTTTACCTTATGACTTTTTCTTAGATTTGAAAGAAACTTCTTTCTTGAAAGGTCCTCCATCACTCATTCTTATTTCATAGGTAGTTAAGATACCATGAAGCTCATCCATATGTAGTTTGTTGAGATCTTTGATCTCCTCCATAAAAAAAGACTTTTAAATCAAACTTGGATGTCAGGGATATTAATAAATTTTTACTAATGTTGATTCTTCCAACTTTTCTCCTAGACCTATGATGACTTTTACCACTTCATCTATTCTTAATATATAAGATGCAATGTTTTAATCCTACTTCATTCGTAGACTTTCAAACTGCCTTAGTGGGCATACAATTTTTCCAAATTTACTTTAGTATCTCCTTCATATATGGTTTGAAACTTTTCCAAAATTTATTTGGTTGAATCAAAATGTATGAAATTTATAAATTCTACCTCTGAAAGACCACATAGGATGGTATTCATTGCTTTAGTGTTGTTTTCACTTGCCTTCTTTCCTATTTCATCAATTGGTGGTGTAGGAGGTAGAGTGAATCCATCAAAAAATAATTGCCATATGTCATATCCCAAGGAAATTAGATAGGTCCTCATTATGATACTCCAAAATAAATTGTTAGTACCATTAAAGAGAGGGGCCTTGTTGGTTTTAAAACCTCCTTGTATGACGACTAGGAATGTTCGTGCTTATAAGATCTCCTTTAAGTTGTTAGGCCTGATTCAAAGGACCAAGTTTTGATACCAGTTATTGGAAGTAAATTTAATAAGAGTGGGGTATGAATAAATTTTTTAAAAGACTTTATTTCAAATAGACTTTAACATTCACAAACCATGAAAGAAATATAGTGATCTAGAAATGCATAAAGAACCATTCACATGAGCATGAAACAAGAAAATAGATATATGAGTGTGAAACCCTCAAGGGGAAGAAAACACACTATAATATATGAAAATGGACTATTTTCATATGAAATAAAAGAAAAAATTAAGTTAAGAACAAATTCAAAATGGAGAACCAACCCTAATAAAGTCAAGCACCCACTTGACTAGACTTTAGCAAACATCTACTTGCAAGGAAGTACCAACTCCCTAAATGACTTAGCACCAACTGAACCACCTCAAAAATTTATCACCTTCTAAATTTTTTGTTAATAAATCAAAAAATTATGATCACACATATTATCTCTTGTTATTGTCTATAATTCATTTGAAGACATCCTTCTTCTCAACCATGCATCATTTTTTTGGCTTGTTTTTCACATGCCTCAAATAGGCCTAAACTGACTTGTATATTCACATACCAATTGGTTAGACACACACCTTAAAAATATTAATAAAGACACATAATAGGTCTTAGGACATATTATGAACATGTTTCAATCACAATTTGAAACCCTTTTGGTCTACCATAACTCAATTAGGCCGTACTCCTCAATTAGGTCTCATGGAGACCTAATTACATTAGGTATGTCATCTTAACACTAAAACTTAATATTATTGGGCCTAGATGACCTTCTCAAATAATTAAAAATATATTAAACCACTTATCCAATTAACTATTCTTAACTCTTACATACTTGATTAGACTTACATCTTTCATTCATATCATGAAAGCTCTGTTAGGAAAAATAACCTTATTAGGCCTATGTACATTAAAAGTCAATCTTAAAATAATAAAGCGTAAACACCCTTAAGATACTCGACCATGAAAAATGAAACATGAATAAATATTATACATTACCTTAAGGTCATCACCAAATGCTTGAAACACCTTCACTTAGGACATAAGGGCTCAAGAACAACTTTGTAACTTACTCAAAACTGCCAAATCACCTCAAAAACCAATCATGAATAATTAGACCTACAACGTCTATTTAGACACTTGTCATGACTATTGAAGCATAAAAATGATTCTATGAGAACTCCAAAACTTTCTCAAACAAAAAATTCATATGGTCTAATGGAAAATACTGGTCTTGTAGACCAATTTCTTGACCTTATGTCTCACAATCCTATCTGAACTAGATAAGCCATTTTGTGATCAACATTTTCACCACATACATTGAAATCCAAAGCTTCTACAAAGCATCATCATGACTTAAAATTCATAAATAACTTCTTAATTCAATTTTATTGCATCAATATATCATGCATAAACTCTCAAATCTATCTCTTGATTTCTTCTTGGGTTTTACATTATCCACATTATTAGGTCTGTCTATGACTAACTTATTTTGATGACCAATTTATATAACTTCAAGGCTAGAACATATCTAGAAATCATAATGGACATGTAAAGTGAGTATCTAGCTTCTTCTATAATCTATTCACTCTTATTAACCAATTCAACTTTTGAGAGTTATAACAATTTCTTGACAAATAGGCATGTACCTATACATTTTTTGTCTCATATGACTAACCAACACCACTTGAAGGTACCTAGGAGAGTTGAATACATGATCCAATATCTTATATAGGCATTTGAATCCATCCTAATCTGATTTGAATAAAATATTTCACATCGGGTCCTTATTAGGGTTTTAGGGAAGTTTAACACATGTTTTGGTGTTAATGATTGTTCATAAAGGACTGCCACTTGAATCCAAAACTAATGCATATAGATATTATCTATGACCCTTACCCATATCTCCTAAATAGATCAAACTCCCATGCAGAGGTTACACATGCCAAAAAATACCTGAAAGTGCTTCTCGAGTTTGAGTACCTCATTCTATGAGTTTGAGAAGGCCTAAAATAATGATTCATGCACTTTTACTTCAAATATTGAACTCAAACTTTGTAATCATACCTATAAAAACTTATCTCATCTATTTCCATGCTCTCATGTGCATATTTTCCTTTAAATTTGATCTTCATACCTCATTAGGCTAGGTAGGGTTTAAGAGAGGTCTGGGTCTAGACTTAGACTGAAGGTCCTACCCATATAGGCTCATCCTAAAACTCTCATGAAAGCTTCTATACCTTACTCACATGATCAAACAATGTCATACAACCTTCATATTCCTATGTTCATTCATTTCACCATGCACATACCTCTTCATGTCATGACTATGCTTCTTATGCACTTGACATCAATGATCTATACCTTTCATGCTGACATTAATAATGATATCAATCATGAAGACATAACACATTAGTTGTCTTCAAATTTTCTCTGTATCTTTCTCTCATGAAAACACTCTTCCATGCACCTTGTCACATCATATACTACCAACTATCCTTAAACACCTTTGACATCAACCTTCACAAGATGCACATTTCACATCAATGTCAATATTCAATAGTATAAGTGACTCCATTACCCAAAGATTGGAGAAGGCAACTAGTCCTTAGCATAGTAGACTAACTACCCCTAGGAAATTGCTAAAATTTTGGCAAAATGTGACCTTAGGTAAAATTTGGTTAACCCCCTATATACTCAAACTTTATATAGCATCTTGCTAGGTCATAAAATGGTCACATGGTCATGTTGAGGGTCACATTATATGTTTCATCCTTGTCATATGTCATTGTCTTAATTTTCACTTATGTCACCTTTTCGGTCATTCTAGGTGACTTTTATAGTTTTCTACTTAGGATAGATGTGTCAAAGTATACTCTAACATCTAATATGTCAGAGAATGTTAGGAGCTAGTTTGAAATTGAAGAAATGCAGGTTCAATGTGGATTCAAAAAGATCAATTATAATATAGGTAGTTTTAAGTAGTTGTACAGCCTAAAAGTTACACTTGGAACATGGGGAGGGTTCAATAGGGTCTCTTCAAATCCCCACAAGTTATTTTTAGACTTAGGAAGCTTTGACAGGCCCAAAATTGAGCAAAACAGATTCTTCTCCCTTATCACTCTCTTAGACAACGTCAAATAGGTCAATGGTTTCCTTCAGTATAAACAAGAGGAATAGAATTGGGAAGAGTGAACTTGGTGGATGATAGTAATACTAATGAGATCTCATTCCATTTTAATAGTTTATATTTTGTTTTAATATGCTCTATGAACAATCAATAAGATTGTTGTTGACTTTAAACAACTTACACATCCTCATTGGCTTTAGTTTTCTTCTATGTTTGAATTAGTTTGTGCAAATGAAGAGTTGTACATGTACTTGTAGAGTATTTGATTCCTTTACATGTTGTTTTCATCTTATTTTTCATGTGTGAACATATATTTATATTTAGAAACATCTCATTATGCTATCAAGAAGCATTAATGGTCTAAAGTATAGTGTTTTATTAATTGCAGTGTTTTGTCCTCTCACAATAGATTTATATCAAATAAAATGCATTTATTTCACATCATCTTAGATAATGGTGATTTTTTAATAAAATTTAAATTTAATAATGGACATATTAATCTTTGAACCAAGTAAGGTTGAATTTTAAAACTCACATACCAGAAAATAGTGATCAAGATTGTAACTGTGTAATCAACGGAGGTAAAATGATAGAAGATATTAAGAAGAGTTTAAGTTTGATGATGAAATATAAAAGAAATATTTTATATAGGTTTGAAATGGTTGGACATAATGAACAAGGGTAATATATAAAGTCTAATATTGAACTTGCATGCATAGTCACTAAGCCTACATGAATACTACAGTGGTCTAAAGCCATTACCATGGAGGTTTTAATAGTGGTGAAAGAGCTCTGGAAGTGTTTGGAATCTAATTAAAACTATTATACAATTATGATAGCATAAAATTATCATAGTGATAGTGTTAAGGTCATTGTATGTAGTCATACTTTGATGCAAGATCACAATGTGCCATCTTATGGTGAAGTGTCTTGAGTTCTAGACAAGCCTAATGGTGTCTCTCTTGTAACCTAGACCTAGATGCTACATATTGACATAAAAATAAGGATGAAATATTAATATAAGGTGATTTTTTATTGGTTTCAACCCAATCAATTTTCCACTAAAAACACTTAGTGAAAGCTACAGTGCTTTGGGCTTAGAACTTGAAATGCAACTAGTGCACTATAGTGCATTGATGAGAGCATAGTTATAAGGTATGGTATGAGGTCATGTGGGTGATATATAGTATTATTGACCTTATATAAACCAATAATATTTAAAAATAGTGCTAAATTACTTATCTTCACCTATAGGAAGGTCTCATATCTCAAGTAACATCTGCATTTTGACTACAGACCTGTAGCACAGTGACGATGGAGGGATGCGAATATGATATCAAGGTAGAGACATGTACATTAAAGTTTGAATATGTTATTAGTGACTTGAGTAAATATCAAATGTTTTAAATACAATATGTATTCCTAAACCAACACCTATAAGAATCCTATGATTCCCCAAATGAACACCTACAATCTGACTACAAACTAGTTCTAGAAAATGGAGATCTACAGTTTGGAAGTATGCAAAAGTGTATGATGGATGGACATGTTGGAACCAATATTAAAATGGTGATTATAAATTACTAAGTTTTTTAAATAAATAAATACCTCAACCTACAATGTTAAGCCTCAAGCTTAGTCTAGCTAGAACCTTGCATACAATCCTGCATAGTCAGTAGACTTGAAAAGCTAGTTTTAAGGGTTTGAAGTTTTGAGGGGTCTAGTGGTATGATAAAGTATTTAATCTTGGTAAATATCATAGTCATTATTTTTAATATACCTCCATGGTCTCAATAATCCCATACCAATATGGGAATTACCCTTCATTTTGTCTCAAATAGAGGGCACTTCACAAGCAAGGTAATCTACATACCTATGGTGTATGAATGATAAAAGGATGGAAGGAGTATTAAGACATAATAGAAAGATGTGAAGGGATTTTTTGGATATGAAAAAAGTGTGAATAGAACATATAGTCATTTAAACCTTCATAGGTGTCTATATGCATAGAAAATATCATTAGGCCTAGAACTAGGCCTAAGCCCTACAAGTGCCTTACTTGATCCATATGACTATATGATCCATCTAAGTCATGTGATAAATTTTATAGGAGATTTAAAGTTTTATTGGATCCATTTGTTTCTATAAAACTAGATAGAATTGGCCATTTTGGCCTAACCTTCTCTCAAGCCTAATCAGAATGCAATCAGGAGTTCAAGAGACTAGTTTATTTGCTCATATCCATATGGACACTATGCATGGCTCCCCAAGGATTTGGGAATAAATTATTATCAGTGGAATTATTTTGGGAATTAGACATCTAGATTTTATGAATCATTGTTAACAGTCTAGGAGACCAAAAACCCTCCTAAAACCTATGCTTAGACCCGATGGAGAAGAAACAAATGGAGATGAATAAATGAGGGGTAAAATGTACATGAAAGTGTTTTTAACATGTTTTTAACTCCCTCAATATAATTTCCCTCCAATTTATATTTACTCACATTTGTACAGATAGACCTAACATTATGTTTCTTACATGATTTGATGTGTTCCATAGGTGTAGAAGGGAATGAGTAGATGAAAGTCATTAAAGGAGGTATTTATGGATTTTTCCTAACTCCCCATATTCAAATATAACCATATTTAATAATATAAACCTCTCTGATACACTGTTCATTACAAGCAGTCTTAGACAGATAGTGAGAAGGAGCATAATTGTCTAAAATGAGAGGTGAGAAGTGTTGTATTGAATTTTATTGAAGTATATATGCTAGAATAGAAGGAAAATAAAATATGATAATATTTATATAACCCCTTTAATTAAATTCCATGAGTAACTTCAATTCACCTAAGTGACAAATGTGAAGATTGAAGTCAGGAGGGCTAGTGAGTGACTATAAATACTAAACACAAGTGTCAAGAGGAAGATCATCAATTAGAAAAGTGTAGAGTACATGAAATAATCTCATTTCCATCTTCTCATTTAAGAGTATATGTGTCAATGACCCCTATATTAGTTTTAGATAGTCAAGTGGATGACTCATCATCAAGGCAGTTTCAAAGCAAGATGATAAAGAGTCATATGCCAACTAAGAAAGTAATGTGTTTCAAATGGACACTTATCCAAAAAAAAATTCATAGCCTATTATTCACTCAATTATCTTGCATTATAACTATTTATTAAAATTTAACACTTGTCCTTGTGACCCTTCCACTTCTCTTCTTCTCTCTCCTCTTCCATGCTCTATATTTGTAAGCCCTTTTGTCTTTGTAATGGTTCCATAATTGGTATGGAGAAACCCTACTAATTTTGACACCTTATTTACCTTTGAATAATTTTTTTTAAGTTTATTCATTCTCTAAAATCTCTTTCCTAAGTGTGTTAAGTGGTTTATGTGGTTGACAAGTGGTGAACATGCTCTCCTTGATTCCATTCTTCTCTTTCATGTTTTGTGTGAGTGATATCTCTTTTAACAGGTTTCATAAAGTTTATGTGTTTGTTAAGTGTGTATTTAAGTGTGAGGGAATACTAGCATCTAGTATCAGACTTTATTTTTTCCCACCTCTAGATATGCATAGCAATCTACCTCTATGAGAAATATTTATGCTAGAAGGACATAGATTTGAGGTCAATTTTGGTAGTCTTATTTCTTAGTGTAGATGCAAGTGCATTGGGCAGAGTTATATTTTGTGTATCACCTCAATATCATAGGTTTATTTATGTTTGCTTCTTCCATTTTCACCCCCAATAGTGATTAGTCTAGTGTAGTGTAAGCATAAAGGATAAATCAAGGGAGTTAGCCCTTTCAAACCTAGAGATATATCTCTAGTAGTAGCTTGCCTATGAGGAAAGATAGTTCTATGTTATCCTAAAATTGAGAAGGTATATTTGACTTATCTATGGTGAAATTTTAGGCTATAATAGTAATACTATGAAATCATAGTACTCATATCAAGTTCTAGATGCTATCTTTAGAATATCCTCATCCCTTATCCTTAGATAATGGTATCCTACTCTAAGATCAATCTTAGAAAAGACTATTTCTCCTTGAATTTGATCAAAAACATCATCTATATGAAGTATCAAATACCTATTTTTGATAGTTTCCTTGTTCAACATTTTATAGTTAATGCAAATTCAAAGAGTACCATCCTTCTTCTTGATAAAGACAACTAGTGCACCCCATGGTGACACACTTGGCATGATCAACCCTTTAAAAAATAATTCCTAGAGTTGAGACTTAAATTCAACCAACTTAGTGGTTTTCATCCTATCTAGTACCTTAGAATATGGTTCCAATCTAGATATGATATCGATAGAGAAATCAAACTCATGTCTAGGAGGCAATCTTGGCAATTATTCTAAAAACACATTATGAAAATCTTTAAGAAATGGGTAATCTTTGAGAGATAGTTCCTTATGTTCTTCCATTTCATTTAGCTTGATGATAAATGATTGGCACCCTTTTATTTTGGCCCTCTTGAGTTTCATAACAAAAATCTACCTAAGCTTCAACTCTCTTTTCTCATTCTAAATTTGTGTTTTATTTCCAAAATCATCCAGACACTTAACCTTATTTAGGTTGTAGTCAACCTTGGCCTTATGTTTCATAAGAATCTTGACTCCTAATATCACATAATATGACCCTAGTGGTACTACATACATATCTATTAATATTTTAAATTCGAGCAACCTAATCTCTGCTTTAACTAAACACTTATCAACCATGACTTTTGAGACATTCCCATATTATACTAACCATGCATTTTCCATTACTCTATCTCTTTTAGTTAACTTAATAATCATTTTAAGAGCTATAAAACATTTTTTAGCCCTTGTATCTTTCAAAATGGAAACTAGATGGTCAAACAAAGTACCTGATAGTTTTATGGGTAATGCTTAAAATTTGGATTACTGATTATCAACTATTGTATGAATACACTGCATAAAATTACCTTGATAAAAAATAATACCTTTTCTAGTCAACTTATCCTAAGTATAGTCATGAGCATAATGGTCATCTATGTAAATGAAACAACCTCTAAGTGGTATTTTCCTATCAGTATGTTGGTTTTGATTGAAACCACCTTTAGAACCATTTACCAGTTTCTTGTTTCCTAAACTATTATTGAATTTGGCATTCTGATTTTTGAAATCTTCTTGGAGTCTCCACTCCTCTATTTCCAATTCTTCTTTTTGAAATTTGACTTAAAGTTTCCAAATTATTTTTTTAAACTTTTCACTAGCCTATGAAAGAGACTTCAACTTATGTTCCTATATGACTGACTTCTCAAAGACTTGGTCCATGGTAGAAGGTCCATTGACATCCACCTCTCTACCAATCTAGGGTGTCAATGCCATGATAAACTTTCTAATCTTGAACCTCTCATCTCCTTATTACTAGGTATGTACTTTATGAGTTTGGTGAATTTATCCCAATACTCAGTCATTGATAAGTCTTCTTACTTCATATTCTATAAATATATGAGCTTATGACTAAAATAAAGTTGTGGCAAACATCATGACCTAAAACAAGTCATAAACTAATCCCAAGTAGTGGTGTTCGAGTTAATATTCATTTCCAACCTCTTATTATCCCACCACATAGCTGCCTCACTAGCCAACTAGTATGCTGCCCAAATTTCCTTAGTGACCTTATAGTAGTTTTTGATCTCTAAATACTTCTCCATCTCAGTCGGCCATGCTTCAACTCTATCACTTAGAATAGTTCCATCAAACTTAGGTGGGTTCACCTTTTTCATGTCTCTAGCCAACTCTATAGCTACCTAAGCTATCACATACTAGAGGTTTTTCTTCTCATCAAAATGATCTTCAGGTAAATCCTAATATTATTCCTCTTCATGGCCATGAACCACCTACTCCAAGGCTATAATATATTCCTTGGTCTCATTTATGGATGTGAAAATCTAATTCATCTTTGTTGATTCCTCAACAGTAAATCAGAAGGTTATTATCATTGGCATTCAATGGAACCTCTCTGGAAACCCTAAATTCTACCATTCTCCTTTCTATTAATATAAGGATTATGAAAATGTTAATGGACTCATTAGGTCATAGAGTTTGATTCATAACTCTGATACCACATGTAACATCTCCATCAGGATCTACTTAGAAATACATGGATTTTTTTTAATTTAAATAATATATACTTTAAATAGATTACACCATGAGAATCTAATCAATGATCACATAAAATAATCTAAGTGTGATAAATGTCAATTAATAATACTAAATCATACATCACTAATCATTATCATCATAATATGAATATAGAAAGTAATTACAATTAACTAGCCATGACTAATGCATGTCTACAACCATTGATGTTAATGTATAATAAGTAAGTATTTATAGCTCATCATGATAATGTTTTAATAATAAATACAATACAATGTACATATATAAGATACATGGCTCCACAAAGCATAAGTTCCCCAGACTCTAGTATTTATGGCAATCTGAAGTGTCATCTCAAAATCAGTATTGTTATAAGGAGGGATAGTATCATCTAAACACTTTATCACACCAACCATGGACCAATGATCCCTTGCACTAATCCCATCAGGTAATGTCCCTCCCTTCATGGATGATTATATAGCGATGGCATAGGAATCTACAGAGATAAGTTAGTACATGTGTGTTATATGATTTCTAAAACTAAACATGTTGTATATCATAAAAACCTATTCTTCTCAAGATATTGCACAAACATGTAAATCATACTCATGAAATAATAATGTATCACTAAACATTACTTTAGCTAAAGTTTCCAATAAATAATGATCTAAGGATCATTCAAATTCATACACACCACTTGATCAAATTACCTTCATCTGGCATTGTGATGTTAGTAAGCTAGTGAAATCTATATCACTACTTATTCAATATCATCAATGCAAGATTTGGTTAACATATTATAACCAATAGATTCATACAGATTACACCTTACTAGCAATCATATAACATGCTAAGCATAATAATAACTAAAAATGCATACATTTATTCCATCAAACATATGAATGAATCTCACAATAGTCTCTATCTCATAATAGAAATAATAACTACTGCTTCTACCATCTAGGTATAATATACATCTAACTACAAATTTTAATTACTATAAATAGTTTCTAAATATACTACACCTTATGATAACCCATATTATCATAGTCTAGTGTTCTTAATTACAACTACTAAGTACTACAACCAGTCACAATAAAGTAGTTATAAATCTAGGAAAACATTATCTTGTGTTTAAACAACTTATTATATATGGATATACTTATTATATTTGGATATACTTCCCAAATCATTGTGTAATTATTACAACATTTTAATAATTGTTGATCAACCTATATTGTTGGTTGTATACTTGATAATTGTACCATATATTTTGCTATGTCTTTTTAAGTAGCTCAATCTATAGATCGATACAATTATTTATATAGTTCATTGGTCAATTCACTATGCAAATTTATCCCCAAATGATTTATTTATCTATAGGTCAATTTGTTGTGTCAATTTCAATCTATAGTTGACACCCCACTATGGATTAATACAACTATTTATTTACAACTACTAAGATTAAGTATATTTAGATAAATAATTATTCAATCTTCCAAAATTATGCAATTTGACCTCTAAATTTACATCACCACATCCAATTGGTCTTGGAATTTTAGTATATAGAGTTGTCTCTTTTCTTGTTTTACCAGATGGCCAAACTTAAGTTGTTTATATGAATATATATAAAAGTGGTTCTCTACCATCAAACCATTATAATAGTAATCATATTCATTTAAATATACAAGCTACTTATGCAAATTGCCACTCTCTACCATTTTAAACAGTGTAATAATATAACATGTTCACTATTAATAATTATAGTTTTAAAGTATATATATGTATCTATGTGTGTGTGTGTGTGTGTGTGTGTGTGTGTGTGTGTGTGTGTGTGTGTGTGTGTGTGTGTGTGTGTGTGTGTGTGTGTGTGTGTACATATATATATATATATATATATATAGATATACATATATATACATATATATATATATATATAGACACACACACACACACACACACACACATATCTGTGTGTGTGTGTGTGTGTGTGTGTGTATTTGTATAATTCAACAGACACCTATGTGTTTATTCATTCAATCACATAGAACTGAAATACATTGCCTACCTCTCAATTCTAACCTAAAATTACTTGGTATTGGAAATATCTTCTCCCTTGCTTGACTCTCTCCTTTTTTTCTCAACCAATCACCTTCACACTGTATTGTGCCTCCTTTTTCCTAGATATCTTCCTTGTATTTCTTTCCAAAATCTCTCTTCACAATATGGCATGACTTTGTTTTTTTCAAAGATTTTTTTTTTCTCTCTCTCTCTTTTAAATTTTATTAATATCTTTATTTATGTTTTTCCTAAATGTAGACCTTTCCATTTATCTTAATCTATTTTTTTTGTTTTCTTTTCCTTTCTTTTCCTCTTAAAATATAAATTATCATATTTTAATCCTTTATCTATAACTACAATAATCAATATATTATTTAATTAAATTAGCACCTTAAATGTCAAAATGGTTTAATGATAAATATATTAATCAATAACCTTGAATTTTCACTAATCACACAAATCATATTTATAAAATTATTTATTGGTCACATACACAAATCACATAATAAAAATTCTACAAAACCATTAAACTATGCTATCAAACCATGTATAACAATTACATAATACAAATGACATCAAAACACACTATGCTAACCATTCCATTATGCATCCAACATGTGCTACCTAATGTGGTGTGTGCAAGTTTCTATCTAGTTTCTTTGTTATCCCCCAATAACTCCATCTATGTCACCCTCTCTATTGATGCTCTCCCTTTTTCATGCACTAATGGATGAGTTATCCTACGTCAAACTCACAACAAGCAAGTAGTTCGATCATAACATCATGATATACATACATCATAAAATATAAATGAAATAACAAATCAAGATGATCATAATGTAAACATATACACTACAACTAACTCAAAGCTTAGTTAAAAATAACCAAATTAAATTGATATCTATAAATATCCATAGATAATCAAGTAAGTTTATCTAGTGAGGAATAGAGATGTAACACCATAAAAATTAGTTAGGAAATGTCTCACCCTTTCTAGTCATAGGAATTATCATTATCAGTATTATTATAATTTGTTCACATATTGACCAAAAACCTATTAATTCCATTGAATAAAAGTGGCACCATTCTATAAATACTTCCTCATTTAAATGTGTTTTGGTTTATTGCTATTATAGTTTCCATTTGTTAATTATTTAACCTACTTGATTCCAAGTATAGGGATAAACATCACATCAAGATCCCAGGTTCCATGATGTGGATAATTTATATTAGATCCACAAATATGTTTCATCATCCTATGATTAGTTGTTTACACTAAGACAAATAATTGGTATTAGATGTATAGTCATATCTTCCTTATTATAGTCATGGATAAAGTGATTAAGATGGAAAATGAAACATAGATGAAGGCATCCCTTTTTAAATATTTTAATAATAAAAATTCTTTCTCAAAGAGATCTAACATCTCGAAACCCATAATCAAAAGTTGTAAGATGCTCTCCAATCGAAGGAGAACGACTTCAAACTTATCATGTAGTAACTACTATATCTAATAGCACTAATTTTCATCTTTTTAAGCCTATTCTTGATATTTTTGTTCAAACCAAGGATATATGTACTCAAGCCATGCAAAATCTACAACAATAACTCTTCATAAAGGAAGAGGAACTAGCACAACTAGAAGTTGAGTGCACACAATTATAAGAACTTGATCAACCAGTCATTAGTGCACCATAATGCCTAATTGTTACATACGATGTATATATAATGACATAATAAAATATGGAAATCCCTTGTCATTACCCACATTTTGGTTCATTTGACTCATTTGGAAATTTTAAGAAACACATCAAAGGCATTGGTTCCAAGCTGCTAAAATAAATGGCATATAAAGGCCAGGGCCTTGGAAAAAATATGTGGCATCTTAAATCCCCTCTAGATAGAGATTATAATGGAAAATAAGTCTTGGTTACACTAGTTTCATCACAAGCAGAGAATATTTCATACACTTTTCCTTGAATTCAAGTGCCAACAATGCTTCCCCTTTATGCTCTGTGTCAAATGGTTCAAGTGTTTCCACTTGTGTTCTAAATTGACATCTCTTTGAGATAAATAAATAATATATGAAATATTCTCAATAATATTTCATGAAACCACTCATTCAATATGGGAAACCCTCTCAATAACATTATTCATAAAATTATTCTCAAGCATGCACATAAGATTTCCTATAACAACCTACACAAAAATAATGCCAAATACAACATACACCTTAACACCAAGAAATAATAGATCAAAGAATAGGACATGGCAGAACTATGGTGATCATGAAGATGTTCTTGATAAATAAACACAACACACACTCCATTTACATGTATCCATTTCTATCATAATGCAATACAATTGAAAATTTATGGGTGTTCATCCTTATGGTATTTTTAGAACAATAATCCATTCCCAATCTAATTTTTCGTTATCAAGTATTTTGATTCAAATAAATGTTTTTTTTTAAACTAAATTATGGGTGGATAGAACTTGAAATTTTTTGAAAGATCACCTACTCACTAAGGCACACTTACATGCCCATAACTTTCAATATTAGTAATGTGTTTGATAACAACACACATTTTTACACCTTTGTGCATACACTAGTATATACATAACACACCTTGTTTTCACAAGGCATTGTGTTCAATAAAAAATATATTTAAATTCCATCACTAAGTCACTTGTTTGATTCAAAAACATAAGTTGTGCTCACACATGAAACTTCATAGTTATTCTCATATCTAGAGCATAGGGGTTTTTAAAAACTTATTCTTCTATCATGAAGTTTTTTATTTTGGACATATAGCTCATGTCATGTATAAACAACCTTGGTATCAAATGATACCTTATTGGATCACCTTAGGATCAATAAATTTAGTATCATACTAACATAATTTAGATTTAATCTACCCCATAATTTATGCCACTACAAAATTGGTATTAGGTACGTTCAATTCTTATAGTTCTACCCCAAAATTAATGCCACTATAACATTTGTGTCATACTTATATGAAAGTATTCATATAATATTAAAAAAAATCCATGTTATTGATCATTCAACATCCATTTGACATATATATGCATTCTTTAAAATTTACTCTCTCATATAGAGAGTCTTCAAAGATCCCTTAAAAAGGAAACATGGGTACAAATATGTACTTCTTTTAAACTTTAGAGTATAGGGATAATGCATACATCCATTACAAATCATATCCATAGATAATGTGTTTTACAAAATGCTAAAAGGAGCAATTATACACTCTCAACTACCCCAAAACTTGGGTTTTAAAACTTTATAAGAATATAATATGTCTCAATATCATGCAAGTAGTACACTACAACAAACTAAAATAAAAAAAGGTATACATGTATTTTTAGAGATTTGACATCCAACATTCCTTCTCAGGGATTAGAGTATATAACAACATGCCACTTTTTATGCCCTTAACCTTTAGTTTGTCTAGGGATATGTGTGACTAAATTTTTGCTTACATAACCTTTCATATTATCTTGTTAAATTTCTCTATGATTTATATATTATTAGTAGTGTTAGATTATGGAATAACCATGGCCTACGTAGATGATACATAATAGGAAGTGGTTAGTGTTTAATCATCATATTGTGAATTTTGTTCTTATTAAATTATTGTGGAGGTTTCCCCCTTGAAGTGGCTCGGTCATATTTATTGAATATTTTTCTCTTTTATCATTTATTGTTGTGGATGTTCTCATTGTGCTCATATTTATGTGATATATTATTCCATTGGTGTCAATTATCTAAAGTGATTCATTACAAGTGGTATTAGAGCATCGATTTGGGTAAGTTTCTATGGCATAGTTTTTTTTGAATTTGGTGTTACTATTATCCTAAGATTTGAATGATTGGAAAAACATTACTCATGATTTGGGAAGAATATGATTTTCTTGTCATAGTGGTACTTTTTAAGTATTTTTCTAAACAAAAGAAAGTTTCAAAAACAAATTCACCCTTATTTAGATTATTAGTTATTGGATTCATCTCAGTGAGACAATCACAACAATATAATGCTCTGATATATATTTTTTAAACCCTAAACCCTCAACCCCAGGGTTTTTACATGGCTCATCCACACACTTGTGGCTATCGAGAAGGGAAAGACACTCAAAAATTCCTCACGAGGATGACATGGAGTTTGAAACTTCAAATCATATAGTGTTTAGGATGGTTCACCAAATTTAGTCAGATATGCAAATCATGGTGAATAAATATGACCTTAATGTGGTAAAAGGGGAAATTACCATGGTAATGGGACATTGACAATTAGATATGCAAAGCATGGTGAATAAATATGACCTCAATGTGGTAAAAGAGGAAATAACCATGGTAATGGGACATTAACGATGTGAAGTCTTAGTTGTAAATTATTAGTGGGAAATTGACCATTATTGTGGCTCATCTTTAGCTAAATAATCCTCCACCGCTCCATTCAAGTTCTCCCAATGATATCAAACTCCAATACTAATTTGAAAAATATGATGACAAAAATGGAAGTGCATAAAATTTATTGTAAGGATCTACTCACATAAATCAATCAAATGAAAAATTTATTTGATCTACATCAAACCCCATGTGCACAAAAGGTGGGCATGACATCTATGTATCTATAACTTGAGAAATTCATTTGGTATCGATGGTTGTGCACTTGAAATAAAAATAAGGGCATTAATGTTAGTTGTTTTGTGTTTACTAATGAGTTATAGATGCACTATCACAACAACATATTAGAAAACTACTTCAATTAGTTTTAAAAAGTTACAACAAATAGGGTCTATCAAGGATTATATTCATCAATTTTAAATATATCATTATGCATAGATAACATCAATGAGGATAACATGAATGCCCTATTATTGGGTGGGCTCAAAGATATCATCCAACTTGATGTGCACATCTTTATTCCAAGTTTAATATCTAAATCCATAGAATTAGCATGCAAGGTAGAGGAAAGATATTTGGTCAAATGAAGGACTTTCACTAATGATAAAAATTCCAATTCCCTATAAAAATCATTTTTCAAACCTATAAGATTGAACCCTTAGTAATTTAAATAGAAGCATGAAAAAGTGTTATGTTTTTACTATGATAACAAGTGGAGCAAAGGCAATAAATGTGTTGAGAAGAATATGTTCTACATTGAAGGAGCCAATGAATATGAATAAGATGATGTGTCCTCAAGTGAGGGTGAGGAAGAGATAGAGGATGAATATTAAGATTCCTAACCTAATATCTCCTATCATGCACTTTTGATTATTTGAACACCTAAAACCCTTAAGGTCATGGCCTTCCTCAAAAAAAGGTGATAATGTTGATTGTTATGCCCTTAACCTATAGTGCATCTAGGGATATATGTGGCTGACTTGTGGCTTACACACCTTCATATTAGCTTTGTTGTATATATCAATATTATTAATATGGTTGGCCTATGAAATGACCATGAATTTTTTTACCTTGTGAAAATTAGAAGTCATTGGATTCATCTCTAGAGACAATCACAATGGTATAATATATTGGTACACTTTTTTGGTTGAAATGTTTCGCCCTTGTGAATAATAAAAATAGTTGGATTCATCTCAATGAGATGATCATAACATATTCCAATGATACATTTTTTTGAGAGAAAAAACCTTCATAAGGTTTGTGCATGGATAGTTAAAACACTCATGAACATGAGAAAGGGAAAGAAACTCCAAAAACTCCTCATAAGGATGACATGGAGTCTAAAACTTTTGATCCATCTATTTCAGATGTAGTTCAACAACTTAAGTCAGAGTTGCAGGGCATGGTCAAAAAAGATGATTTTGATACAATTTAAGGGGACATTACAAGAGTGAGAGGGGACTTAAATAAAATGATGGATCAGTTATAAAAAATATCTGGGTAATTGGACAACTTATCAGCTTAGCCACTATAAAATAATCCTTCACCACTTTAGTTTGGTTCTCCTCCTCCAAATAATACCAAAACCAATTTTGTCCCTAAGTTGATATTACCAAAATTGGACCTAAACTAGTTTTATGGTAACGATCCACTCACTTGGCTCACTCAAATTGAAAATTTACTTGATCTACATCAGACTCCATGTTCATAAAAAGTGGTTATGGCCTCTCTATATTTGGAACCTAAGCCATTCATTTGGTATCATTGGTTGTGTACTCAAAAGAAAAATAAGGGTGTCCCAATTTCATGATCAATATTTTCTAAGGAGTTGTAGCTCTAATATCACAAAAATGTATCCAAAAACTACTTCAGTTAGCTATCCAAGGTGTGCCAGACTAGGACTATTAAGGACTACATTCATAAATTTTAGAATCTCTCCTTACATGTGGCATATATCACTGAGTAAAATTTGACTGACCTATTTCTAGGTGGCCTCAAAGATAACATCAAATTGGAGGTTCACATGTTTCATCCCATTAATTTATATAAATCCATACTAAGGGCACGTATGGCTAAGGAAAAAGAACTGATCAGACGAAGACCTTTCATCAATGTTCATGAATGCACCTTCCCAAGACCATCATTTCATTAGTGTACCATATTAACACCTCATCAAGTGGAATAAAATTATGTAAAAGGTTTGTGTTTTAGATGTGATAACAAATAGAGTAAAGGGAATCAATGTGCTGAAAATAAGTTGTTTTACATTGATGGTGCCAATGGGAAGGAAAAAGATGAGGAAGCTTTAGGGGAAGAGTTATAAGAACCTAGGGATGAATCTAAAGATTATCAACCTAATTTTTTTTTTCATGCACTTTTATGCATTATTACTCCTCAAACTCTTAAGGTGGTGGGTTTCTTGAAGAAAAAGAAGGTGACTATGTTAATTGAATTTGGGAGTACACATAACTTCATCAATAGTAAGTTGGTTATTCATTTGAATAATTTCATTTACCTAGCTCCAGAATTTTAGTTCATGATTGCAGATGGTGGTACACTCAACTATTCTAAAAAATGTCATAGTATTAAGCTTGTTATGGGAGACTATTTGTTAATTCCCTATGTTTGTTATTCCCATGGGAGGAGATGACATTGTTTTAGGAGTGTAGTGGCTCACCACTTTGGGCATTATCAAGATGATTTTTTAGGGAATTATTCATGAAGTTCCATTCATAAGGAATTTTTAACTACATAGATTACAATCTAAATATCCATAATTGGTTAGTTCCCATCAAATGATGAATATTCTTAGAAAAGGTGCAAAATATTTTGTGGAATGCTTATTTTCCATGGAGGTTCAACCAACCAAGGAGCCTATACATCCTAATTTACAAATGGTGTTGGATGACCATTATGTTATTTTTGGTGACATGCCAAAAGGACTTCTTCTAAGTTTTTCACATGATCATTCCATCAAACTCATTCTAGTAAGTACACCACCTAATATCATACCCTATAGGTATCCCTATGCCCAAAAGAGTGAAATTGAAAAAATGGTACAAGAAATATTGGAGGCAAGAATCATCTAACACAGTCAAAGTGAATATTACTCCATGGTGGTCATGGTGTAGAAGAAGAATGATAATTGGAGGATGTGCCTAGACTATAGAGAACTCAAAAAATACACCATCAAAAATAAGTTTCTTATTCTAGTAATTATGACTTTCTAGATGAGTTTCATGGTGGTATTTATTTTACCAAGTTAGATCTTCACTCAAGATATCATCAAATTCATATCCACAATGAATACATACCTAAAATAACTTTCAAAACTCATGAAGGCCATTATTAATTAATGGTCATGCCTTTTGGCCTCATAAATGCACCATATACATTTCAAATTTTGATGAATACTATTTTTAAGCAATTTTTGATAAAGTTTATATTAGTGTTTTTTGATGATATCCTCATCTATAGAAATATTTGGGAAGAACATTTGAAGCATGTGAAACAAGCACTTTCAATTTTGGAACAACATCATCTTTATGCCAAACCTTCCAAATGTGATTTTTTTGTCCAAGAAGTGGAGTACGTGGGTCATATTTTTTCACATGAAGGAATGAAAGTTACTCTTGAGAATATCCAAGTGATGATGGTGTGGCAAGTTACCAAGAAATTTAAGAACCTCCATAGATTTATGGGGCTAAATGATTACTACTGTCAGTTTGTCAAAAATTATGGTAGCATTAAATTCTCACTTGCCTCTATTCTAAAAAAAGACTCCTTATAGTGGATTGATTTAGCTACTAAGGCATTTGAATAGTTGAAAATGATTACGTGCACAACTCCAATTTTGGCTACTACTGATTCTTCAAAAAACATTATTGTGGAGTGTGACACATCAAGATGTGGCATAGGGGTTGTACTCATGCAAGAAGGTATACCAATGGCATTTTAAAGTCACCAATTGAAGGGAAAAAATAGTCTCAAACCAATATATGAGAAAGATATGATGGTTATTTTGCATGCAATGAAACAATGGATACCTTATTTGATGGGTCATCACTTTCAGGTAAAGAATGACCATGATAACCTCAAAATTTTTTTGAAAAAACACTTTTCATCTGAAGAATAATAAAAATGGGTGACTAAAATGTTAGGATATGATTTTTAAATAGTGTATAATAAAGGAAAAGAGAATGTGGTGGCAGATGCCCTCTTTAAGTAGGATGAATCAATTAAGGCATTCTTATGCACCATGGCCATATGGTAGGTAGATTAGCTAGAGGAAGCAAGATAAAAAATGGGAGAATGATAGTGCTACTAAGGATTTGATTCATAATATTTAATGGGGTTCTAATGAATCTAAAAATTTACATGGAAGTGGAACACATTATGGTATAAAGATATATTATACCTTTGTAAGCATTCTCTCCTCAAACATAAAATTCTTTAGGAACTTCATGCCTCTCCACCTGGAGGTCACTCATGATTTTTGAAAACATATCATAAAATCATGAAATATTTATTTTGGGAAGGACGCAAGGGGGATGCTCAAAATGCCAACAAAATAAAGGTGAAACCATTAAGACCCCAGGGCTTTTGAAGCCTTTATCCATCCTTAGCTAGTGTTAAGAAGAGGTTTTCATGGATTTCATTATGGGGTTACCACAGTCTGAGAGCAAAAATGATATCATGGTAGGTATGGATTGACTCAAAAATTATGCTCATTTTTTCTCTTTATCTTAGCCATTTGTTACCAGTACAGTAGCTTTTGCTTTTCTCAATATAATTCAAAAATTGCATGGCACTTCAAAGATCATTATAAGTGACAAAGATCCCATATTTACTAGTAATTTTTGGATTGAATTATTTTCATGTTTGGGTACCCAATTGGCTCATAGCTCATCCTATCATCCTCAATCTAATTGACAAACATAGGTAGTCAACAAATGTCTCAAAGGGTATCTTCATTATTTTATTTCTGACAAACAAGACAAATGGGTTCATTGGTTGCAACTTGTTGAAGGTGGTATAACACTTCTTCCAAGATGTCTCCCTTTGTGGAACTATGTGGGTATTACCCCCCATACATCACTTCAATTTTGCCAGTGTATCTTAAGGTTTGAGATGTTGAGGAATGCATTCACCATCAATAGGAGGTGCAAGTTAGTTTTCTATAAAATTTGGAAATGACACAAAATTAAATGAAGCAACAAGCAGATCAAAATCGTGGCGAGTGGAATTTTGACATAGGTTATTGGGTCTTTATATGTTTGCATCCATATAATTAAATGTCTCTGAAGAAACAAAAAAGGATAACAAGTTATCACCTATGTATTATGGGCCTTACCAGATCTTGAATAAAATTGGTAGTGTGTCTTCAAATCTAGAATTACCCTCAGCCACTTGCATACATTTGGCATTCCATGTATCTTTCTTGAATAAAGTAATTATACATAGAGTTTTCACTTATATCGAGTTACCTAAATTTTATGAAGAAGGCCGAGTCATTCTAGAGCCTGAGGAGATCCTTCACATGCGCACTAAGCATCTATGGACTAGAGATATTAAGTAGTATTCAATCAAATGGAAGAATTTACATTCTGAAGATGCAACATGGGAGGATGAAGCATTCATGCAAAAACATCCTAGTTTGACTCAATGTTGATGATAACATTGTTTTGAATGGGAAGGAAATGATATGACCTTAACCTATAGCGTATCTAGGGATATGTGTGGCCAACTTATCACTTACACACTTTCATATTATCTTGTTGCATTTATTGATATTATTAGTATGGTCAATCTATGGAATAACCATGGATAAGTAGATTATATATATGAGGTAGTCGTTGAGTCTTGTATGATCATCTTGTAAATCATTTTCTTATTGTATTGTTGTAGAGGTTTCCCCCTTGAAGTCTCTATATCATAATATTCAAGTATTCTTCTCTTTCACCATTTTTGTTGTGGATCTACTTATTCTGCTCTTAATTATACCATATATAATTATATTGGTGTGACTCATCTAAGTAATTTCCTTACATCGATTGAATTAGGGAGTACACATAACTTAATCAACTATAAGCTGGATAATTATTTGAATTATTTCATTTATCCACCTATATAATTCTAGGTTAGATTATAGATGGTGGCATAATCAATTATTTTTGGAAATGCCATGGTATTAAGACTATGGGAGACTAAAGGTTAGATTGTCTTATGTTTTCTGTTTCCATGGGTAGCACATAATTATTTTTTTATTACAATGGCTCAAAAACATGGGCATAATAGAGATGAATTTCTAGTAATTTTTCATGTCTTTCATTTTGAAGGTAAAACATTTGAACTACATGGTTAAAATATAAATATCCACAATTGGTTAGTTTTCATTAGATGACAAGGAGTCTCAAAAAATGGGTTGAAGGATTTTTAGAAAGATTATTTTACATAGAATTTCAACTAACAAAGGCATCTACACATCATTATCTATAAATTATTATTGATGAACACCCAACTATTTTTTTATAAGAGTGAAATTGAAAATATGGTACATGAGATAATGAAGGAAGGTATTATCAGACATAGCCAAAGTGAATATTTGCCTGTGGTGGTCACGGTGTGTAATAAATATAACACTTAGAGGATGTGTCTAGATTATAGATAACTCAAAAAGTACACCATCAAAGATAACTTCCCTGGTCTAGTAATTGATTATTTTCTAGATGAATCACATGGTGTTGTTTATTTTTAAAAACTCGATATTCATTGAAGGTACCATTAAATTCATATTATATATGAGGATATACCTAAAAACTTTCATAACTCATGAAGGGAATTATGATTTTATGGTCATGTCATTTGTTTTCATAAATTCATCGTATATATTTCAAAATTTGATGAATATTATTTTAAGGCCTTTCTTTAGGAAATTTATGTTGGTGTTTTTTTTATGACATCCTAATACACAAAAAAACTTGGGAAAAACATTATATCATGTGAAACTAATATTATTAGTTTTGTAATAACATTAGTTTTATTTAAAACATTAAAAATGTGATTTTTTAATCCAAGAGGTGGAGTACTTGGTCATAACTTTTCATATGAAGGATTCAAAGTTGATCCTTAGAAGATCAAAGCTATGATAGAAGGGCAAGGGATAAAAACCCTCAAGAATCTCAAGGTTTTTTTGAGATAATAGCTTACTATCACATATTTTTGAAAAAAATGGTAGCATAGCAACAAAAATCATAGACTTATTAAAAAATACTCTTTCCATTCGAAAAATACAGCTAGCAAGGCCTTTGAGAAGCTGAAGGAGGCTATGTGTACCACTCCATTTTTTTCCACCCATGATTTTTACAAAACTTTTACTGTTGAATTTGATGCATCAGGTTTTGGAATTGGTGTGGTACTCCTCCAGGAAGGAAGACCCATTAAATTTGAGAGTCATCAAATTAAGGGTAAAAATAAGATAAAACTAATCTAAGAAAAGTATATGTTGGCTATTATTTATGTAGTCAAACAATGGTCACCTTATCTAATAGGTAGACTCTTTAAGGTAAAGATTAATCATTATGGTTGAAATTATTTTTTATAAGAGAGATATTCATGTGAATAGAAATAAATATTGATCACCAATTCATTCTCACACCCTGATTATAGTTCATGGAGTATGAACTGAAATGTCAATCAAAAAACTAATACATGATTTTATCCAGAAACTCTCTAGAAAATCAATGGACTATGGAAATACTCTCTCTGTAATTAAAAAAAATAAAATTGGGTGGCTGAAATATTGGGATATAATTTTAAATAATATATAATGAAAATATAATGTTTTATAAAATGCACTATCCATTAGGGATGAATACATTGAGACATTGTTATGTGCAATGACCATTTGGTAGGTAGATTAGTTAGAAGAGGCACAATTAAATTGGGAGAATGATAGGGATACATAGGCTTTGATGTAGAATATCTAACATGATTTTTATTCCTCTATCAAATTTGAGTATAAAGGGAATGCATTATGGTATAAATATTCCTTATACCTATGTAATAATTCTATCATCAAGCACAATATCCTTAAAGAGCTTCTTGCATCTCTAATAAGGGGCACTTGGGATTTTTGAAAACCTATCATTGAATCAAGCATGATTTATTTTAGGAAGGGATTGATGGGGATATACATAAAAATTTTATTGAATGCATGGTGTGTCAATATAACAAGGGTGAAAATATTAAGACACCTGGACTTATGAAACATTTATCTATTTCTAGTTAGAGGTGGGGGGAGCTCTTTATGGATTTCATAATAGGGTTGCCAAGGTCTAGAGAGAAAATTTTCATCATGGTAATTGTAGATAGGCTCAAAAAACTATTATCATTCTTTTCTTCTTGTCAAAACCATTTATAACTAGTAAAATAGATTTTGTTTTTTTGGATATAGTTTGAAAGCTTCATGGTACTCCCAAGATCATTCTAAGTGATCATGATCCCATATTTACCAGTAATTTTTTGACTAATTTATTATCTTGTGTGGGAAATTAGTTGGCTCATATATCTTCATAACATCCTCAATATGATGGGAAAATAAAGGTGGTTAAAAAATTCTTAAAAGGGTATCTCCATTTTTTTTCAGATAAACAATAATGATGGGTTCATTAGATGCCACTAATAACATGGTGGTATAACAATTCCTTCCATTCCTCTTCCAAAATTTCATGATTAATGGAACTTTATGGTTATCAAATCTCCTCCATCACTTCATCCTTTCAGGTGAAACCCAAGGTTTGAGTTTTTGAGGAACACATTCAACATTAACACGAGGTACTAGCTAGTCTGAGAGAGAATTTAGAAATTACATAAAATAAAATAAATCAACAAGAGAATCAACACTGTAGTGAAAGGAAATTTGACATGGATGATTGGGTATTTTTTCACTTACATCCATATAATAAAATGTCTCTAAAGTAAGAAAAAAATATAAAAAAACTTTCTCCTATGTATTATGGCCCTTATAAGATCCTATAGAATATTGGAAATGTTGTTTACAAGTTGGAACTACAATAGTCCACTCAAATACATCCTATATTTCATGTATCTTGCCTATAAAAGGTATTTGGAAAAAGATTTTATACCCAAATTGAGTTACCAAAACTAGATGAAGAAGGCTAAGTCATTCTAGAGCTGACGAGATCATGTACACATGCACAAAATGGGTGAGAATAAGAGAGATTAATGAGTGTTTAATAAAATGGAATAATATGAACTGTTAAGATGAAATGTGGGAGGATGAAATTTTTCTAAATTAGCATCCAATTTTTTTCAATATTTATAGAAACTTTGTTTTAATGGAAGGGGCATGTTATGCCCTTAACTTGTAGTATGTCTAGGGATATGTGTGGCTGACTTGTGGCTTATGTAACCTTTCATATTATCTTATCACATTTCTCTATGATTCTTATATTATTAATAGGGTCATCTTATAGAATAACCATGACATAAATAAAGTATATATAGGAGGTAATGGTTAGAATTCAATAATCATATTATAAATTTTATTCTTATTGTATGTTGTGGAGGTTTCCCCTTCGAAGTGGCTCAGTCATATTTTTCACTTTCATCAATTATTATTCTAGATCTGCTCATTGTGATCATATTTTTTTGAGATTCCATTTTTTTTTATTTATCTAAAGTAATTTAATCACACCACTAACTTTTTTTTGTTTCAAAGAATTTGTTTAAAACCATCACCAAAAATCTCAAAACTAACAATAATGGGGACCATTACTCTCTAAGGGGTGAATAATGATTTGAGCATAGGAGGGGTCTCTCAAGACTACCTTATCATTGTGGTAATATTTATGGTATTTGGTCACATGTAAAATATTTTGTGCCACATTTTCATGATCTTAGAGGCATTACCAAAGATCATTAGACAAGTGTGAGTGTAAAACCATTTAGTGCAACACAACATCCATGAGATATATACAACATAAATAATATTTCATCACTCAAAATTAACTCCTAACTTTTTAATTCCTTCCCCAAATAGGAAACATAATAGTTATATTTCTCTTTTTAACATTTCAATTGATTAGCACACTTCGAGGTAGTGCATGACACAAAGAAATTTTTCATCGATTGATATTCAAACCAACATTTTAAAAAAGATCCAAACATATTTGTACCTTTTATAGGGATCACTCAACTTGATTTGAACACTTCGAGTTAATCCAAAGCACTAAAGAGACATTATACACAATGCACAATGTGCATGTTCCACACAACCTACACACCTCTATGGTATCTTATGGCATCTGTGGAGACTCTATGAAACCTTACACACTTTTAAAATAATAAGAGGAATAATTTACATGCTCTTGTCTTCATGTCTAGTGTGTAAATGACCATGGTAGTGTGAACCACTCATGGAACCTTTGTGGCACCCTTGCATGCTTATGAAATTCCAAGAAGCATATTGTGAATCAATAATGTTATATACATTGGGTAAGTACATGGAATTGAGGGGGGAAATGGGGTCTTAAATGGATGTGTTTATTTAAATAAATGAAACTTGAACTTGCATAGATTATTTGAGATTCCTACACTCAAAATTTTAAGATGTTATAAAAATATTAATTACAGCATTTAGAGTCTAGAACTTATAAAC
This sequence comes from Torreya grandis, assembly GCA_037957365.1. Taxonomy (NCBI): domain Eukaryota; kingdom Viridiplantae; phylum Streptophyta; class Pinopsida; order Cupressales; family Taxaceae; genus Torreya; species Torreya grandis. The sequence goes on from JARHVA010004624.1 coordinate 1,472,044, forward strand.
TACTATGTTTTTGAAATGGTGAAGTATAAGTGGGTAAAACTATTGAAATTCAAAGTGTTATTCCTATTTTTTTAAAACTTAATAGATATTCAACCATGCCCAACCCTCTATCCCCCCTCTTTCTATAAAGTTATTTAGTATTTTTTTAACCTTTTGGTTGAAAGTTAGATAATATCATTTAGTTTATGAACCTGTAATTTTATTTAATGTGTATAGTTTAATACTTTTACATCTAAATAGACCATAAAATTGATAAATAATGGATACTCAATCATGCCACCCACCTCAACACTTAAAAAAATAGTTATTTTTTTCATTATATATAGAATTAGGCCTAGTTTATTATCATATATGTTTTTTGTAAAATTGGATGAATGGATTTTAAGATACATAAGTAAAGTTATACATGTATATTTATGGCACAAAGCAACATATAAAGGCATATTTATAAATGAATCAAGATAAAAACCTTAAAATAGTCATTACACACACATACATACGTACATACATACATACATACATACATACATGTGTGTGTGTGTGTGTGTGTGTGTGTGTGTGTGTGTGTGTGTGTGTGTGTGTGTGTGTGTGTGTGTGTGTGTGTGTGTGTGTGTGTGTGTGTGTGTGTGTGTGTGTGTGTGTGTACACACACACAAAGAGAGAATAGTTCTTTGACGTCTTAGTATATGTAAATAATATATATATATATACACACACACACACACACACACATACATATATATATGTATGTATGTATGTATGTATATGTGTGTGTGTGTGTGTGTGTGTGTGTGTGTGTGTGTGTGTGTGTGTGTGTAGAGAGAGAGAGAGAGAGAGAGAGAGAGAGAGAGAGAGAGAGAGGATAGTTGGTTTTATGTCTTAGTCATGTTTTTAGGAAATATGTTGATGAAATTTATAGTGTTTATCATGGTGTAACATGGAACACAAATTTAGTTATGTACATGAAGGTCTAGGCCTTTGTATTGGAAATATAAGTCATTTTTGAGCCAAGAGGCATAGGTTTCAAATTTAACATAAATAAAGTGCACACACATTTATATTATTATAACACCATAAGTGTTTACAATTGGAGTAGGTATAATGATTCAATGTCACTTATATTTACTAAAATAAGTATAAGTTACATTTATATTGCTATAATTTAAATTGTTTTTAATAAAATAAGTATAAATTACATGTATATTATTATACATAAAATTTATTTTATTAAATATAATAAATTAGGGTCATTATGCATATCTTGGAATTGGTCTCAAAGCTCCAAGAGTCATAGTTCAAGACATAGTTTTTAAAAATCCAATTTGGGCAAGACTTAGTCATTTTAGGGTTTTAGTATTGAACCTAAGTCTTTTAGGTGTAAATTTTACACACAATTTCCATTTTTCTAAACCAATAATCACTTTGTAGGTTAATGGGCCTTCCAAATTGATTACTAGTAATTTTAGGAATTTTAGGCGTGTCAAAATAAAATTAAAAATTCTCACATCTCTAAGAGATAGTGAGAGATATGATGATATTGACACATGAAATTACATACACACTAATTGAATGCATCTTAATAAAAAACATGTTATTTTAGGTTATTTATTATATCTAATTCCATACTTAATTGATCTATCAAGCATGAAATCAGGTGTAATCAATCTGTAGTTTGTGCTAATTGGTTACAATTGTGTTTGTCTGGATAAATTAATCCAAATTACACTTCCATGTGAAAAAATTTATTAATTGATTCAATAAACCATATAATTGAGGATAACCAACCCCTAATTCATACTAATTGGTTAAAATTAGGTTTTTTGGACTAAGTTATCCCAACTTACAAACATCATTGAACCAATTACTTGATAAGTTCAGTCCAAAGCCAAATTGGAACTAATTGAGAATGAATGAGTGATAATAAGAAATATGCCCTTAATATTTTCATGTCCCTTAAATAAGGTCACCATTTTATGGTTCATCAAGACATAATGTATACTAATTATTTGAAATTGTGGTTGTGGGGCTTGAATAACACTAGTTTGTAACTTATTGACCTAATTATTTGATTGGTTTAATTTTATGTGAAATTGTGGTTTCCAATTGGTTGTAATTGGGTTTTAAAGGCTCAATTAGCCAAAATTACACATAAGGTTTACTAAATTACTTGATTAACTCAATAGGCATGTAATTAAGATTATTAAAACCCTAAATTGGTTAAAATTGGGTTGCAGGGATTGATTTGCCTTGATTACACCCCTGATTGATCAAATTACTTGATTGGTTCAATTAAGAATGTAACTAAGATTAATCAATCCCAAATTCATGATAATTATTTATAATTAGGTTTAAAGGGTTATATTATCCCTAATCACATCTAATACATTGAACAACTCATTAGATTACTTTAATTAGGCATGTAATTTGGGGTAATTGAACTGTTTGTTCATGATAAATGGTTCTAAGACAAAATTTGATTAAAAAATTCCAAAATTATGTGTGAAAGGATAAATTAAGTTATTTTTGAGATGAATCACACATAATTGACAACAATTTTTCATTATTCAATGTTCATAGGTTGTTAGTGGACTAATGTTTATTTAAAAAGGCCCTAATTAGGTGTGAGTGAAGAAATGAAGGTGGATATCAGTAAAAATTAATATAATTAAGCACAATTTGTCATTATTTTGTGGTCATTGGTCATTATTAGACCTATTTCAACTAAAAATACTCTAATTAGGTATGATCTATAAAATGAAGGTGGACATGAGGTAGACCTCAACAAAATGGGTGGTTGGATTTATTTAAGTCATCAAATGGACCTCTAGTTCTCCCATCACACCTATTGGAGCCATAATGAGACCTAATCAATGAAAAATACTCAAATCACATCTATTGGGGCCTAAATTCAACATATTATTTTCATGATCACACACGAATGTACCCCATATAATTTATTGTTTCCATAGTTGAAAGTGATTAGGGTTTTTATGTCGATTTTGACTTATAAGGGACCAAATCACACAAAATATCAACATGAAAGGGTGGTTATGTGTGTTTCAAGTGCTTGATTAAATTTTGGAAAATAAATGAATTATTACCTAAATATGACAAACTATTTCATAAAATTATAAAGCTACATATATGAAATAAATGACATAAACTAATTTGGAAATTATTAAATTTAAAAATATGATAAAGGGGGAAAGTATTAAGGGGAAAAAAATAAGGTTAAAAATCATTGTGAGGCTATGTTGACTTAATACAAATCTGAAACAAGGTTTCAAAGGATGTCTAAATAAGAGATTTATATCTAGATAGGGGTGAAAGGTGTTATTATACTTAAGGAGTGCTTATGTCATGTATATGATAAAACTATGAGTTTTTTATGATAGGTTCACCTTCACTTGTGTGTTCCATTAAATATTTGAGAACCTTATATCTATCAACAAAACCATTGCATATTTTCTCCTTCACTTGTAACCCTAGCTCAATATATCAATAGGATAAATGAAATCATGGGGTGAAAATGGGTTAGTGGCTGAATTTGTGTTTGACCTCAACACTCCCTATGCTAAGCACTAACTACATACCAATACTCTAAAGAGGGATCAAATTCCATGTACTTCTCTCATACTATGGTGGTTGTATGAAATACTGGTGAAAATATTAAATTTTGGTGTAATTCTGGTGTGATTAAGTGCTTTAACTATGACTTGTTTCCATATAAGTGTACTCAAATATTAGATTAAGGCTATTAGGGCTATATGTTTTTAGAATTGGGAGAAACAGGTAGTTTTATTTCAATGTACAATTATAATTTTGATGATATTCAATGTGGAAGTCTCTTGTGTGAAAAATGGTTTGAATTGTAGCTTTAGAGTGTTATTTTAGGAATTACTTCAAATAAGGATTTTTAAACTTACAAGATGACATGTTATTATAATTCTAAATTTAACAATTATTTATTATTTGGTGGGAAGACAAGAGTAGTGGAATGGGACACTACTAGAGAGCAATGTTGTCGTAATGGCGCATTGCTATCCTAAGAGAAAAATCTATTGATCTACAAGTATGAAATAATATATGTATAAGCTTGAACTATTGTCCTTGAGGAATAGGGGAATTTTGGGATCATTGGTTTGCTTATAAAAATGGGTCATCCATGTGGAAAATGAATAAAAGTGGTTAAAAGGATGTAAAATAAGGCATGAGCTAAGTGTGTAAAAGGCATGTTCACAAGCACATTATTTTTGCTTAAATTATAATTTATGTTTCTAAAATCCCCATCTTTTATTATAATAATGTACCAAAGTGAAATTATTAAAGTAAAAAAGAAAAATGTGTACATATACTTACATCTAAAGTTTAGTCTTGAATGTAAGCCACAATTTTGAACTATGCTTCACACATAAACCTACAATGAAACATGTATATAATAAGTCCTTACTTAAGATAAACATAAAGAAGAAAATATAAGAAAACCTATGGATCTAATAACAAGGAATAAAGACACCTAATTGGGTACATGAATCCTTATGTTTTTTAGTGTAAAATTGGTGACTAAAAAGGGTAGGACCCTTAGATATTTATTTTTCATTAAATGATTTAGATTGGACTATGCATGCCCCAATATTCATTAATAGGTGAGTTTTCATAAGAAATCAAGGTGTGATTGAATCCATCATTCCTACCCAAGGTAGTAAAGTATTTTTAAATCCATATATCAATATCAATAGATAGTTCTGGTGTAAAAGGTGAACCAACCACTACAGATGGAAATGACTCATTTATGGTGTAAAATTAGTGCAAAACTAATGCAAAAATGGAGCAAAAGATAGTATGATTTGGGTCTAGTGTATACAACATAGATAATGACAAGTATTACCATTCCATCTATGAAACTAGTGAAAAAATGAGACACATACCCCCATTATGATATATATGTGTTTACAGGTTTTGAGATAGTAATAAAAACTTAAATTATGAGTAAAAACCTATACGCTAACCTAAAACACATGTCATTCATGATGACCTCAACTAATTAAATCTAAGACAAACTTAAGTATACTTATGGAAATGGATTCTATTCGCCTATTGCTAATTATTATGTATTATCTGTGTTTTTGATAATTTATTAAAATTGATATTTTCTACATGTTCAGACAACATCAAACTATTTTGGATAGATATGGGGTGTTCCCTTGTCTAAATGGATCACTCCTTCCCAAAATTTATATATGGGTGTTTTCTATGTATGAAAATCTACCAACTATGTAATAGCTTCAAATTTATGTCTATATATTGCATTATAGGAACTTAGTCTCTAATACAAGCTATTGTGTATGCCCCCTCTTTTAGGATGAGTTTTTGAGCCTGCATAATAAATTAGCTAAAAATACAAATTTATGCGAGATGTTGTGAAAATATGTTAATTTGAATAATAATGATAACATGAAGGAACATGACATAATCATATAATTAAATTGAGTGAAATAGTAATGTGAGATGCATGTATAAACAAGCATACATAATGAAATTGTCAAAATAGATGTTAGCAATGATACATACAAATAAGTGACCAAAATTGAGTACTGATAGATAAAAATAACTAATTTGATGGTATGCATGATATAAATTATGGCATAGAAGGTCTGATAAGATGCATGATATCAATCATGACATCAAAAATTGAGAAAAGTGAGAAAACAAGTGTCATGGTTGTGATGCACACACATAAAAAATACATACAAAGCACACAAATAATGTTATTGAAGGCCAAGGGACCACATATAAGGGACATGTTCAAACATAAATCACACACATAAAAACATACAAAAAAATCATTGAACCATGCCCAAGGACATGTTAAAATGTACACAATCCTAATTAGAAAATACACATAAGACATGAAGTGGGAAAATAAACAACAAAAATATGCATACATACATGTAATTAATCAACATATGCAATTTTTAACACTAGTATATTTAGTAACATAGGTAACTAGTAATATATCAATGTGTAGGTAAGTGAACAATATTTATATATTGTATGTAATGTAAATAACTAAGGTATGAATAATAAGGGATATCAAAAGTAGGATAAAACTTGTGTATAAGGTGCCATCAGTGAGCTTGATAATGTATAAACAAGATTCAAGAGGCATGTGTCTTGTTTGGGTTAAATAATTTATAGCCATCACTCACTAGGACAAGTCCAGTGGATCAAGACAACAACATTGGGCAATACTATCTAAATAGGGTGCTCTTGTCTATTTGTGATTTTTAGGTTTAAGATAATGAAATAACCTATAACTATGTTTATAAATGATAACCTATATGTGGTGAATTCACTCATGTACATTTGTGAAGCACATATGATATAAAATTAGATTAAAAAAATTACTAAAAACTAAGCACAAATTAACTAATGTAAATGATCTAAACATAAGCATGCATTGGTATTGGTTTTGGAATTTTTTGCGATATTGATTTTTTGTAGTTTTAGAATAATAATATGATTACCAAAAAATATATATAGAATTAAATGTGTGACTATAAGCTAAATATATCATTAGGGGGATGACTCTATGTAATCTTTGTACCACATGTGATTTAATCCTCAATTATATTATCATATTCAACCCGTAGACTAGTCATGTTATCATAAGCATCACTATGGGAGAACACCACATTTTTAGGTTGTGCTATAAATTTTGGAATTCCATTTTTATCATCCTTTGTATCTATGTATGAAAAAATAACTTTCCCATATGGTGGTATTGACCTTTCTAATTTCTCTTATGTAATATGTATTGTGTGATTTGCCTTTATTATTATTCCATTACTTGTATATGATTTTATAATAGCTAAACATATTATTTATTTTTGATTATCTTTATTTAAATATGCACCCTCTTTTGAAATTAAAGTGACTTTTCCTTCATGTTCAAATGACATAAAACCTTTGTTTTTATCAATCATTGCTCTTATTTATTTTTACCATGCTTTTCCAAACACGACATTGTATGCACTTGGATTTGAAATAACACAAAAATAAAGATAACACTCTTTTGAACACAAAAATAAAGATAACACTCATTTGAACCCAAAAATAAAGATAACACTCTTTTGAATAACACTCTTAACTTAATTTATACCACACGTGTTTTAGATTCATTAGTTTGGTCGTATTATTGAAGCTTATTTCCAAGAGATATAATAAATGATATACAACACAAATTTGGTTCCTGATAGTCCATAACCTTAACATATATAAATTTGTTTCCATATATATGAGAAGTGAGTGAAAGGCTCTTAATATGAGGAGAGGCTTGTAATTGTTTAGCTTTTTAGGCATCTCTTTCTTTGGAAACTCTTTTATTAGGAACCCTTTCTTGAATATACTTTCTTATTTAGGATGAACCTATTTTATCAACTTATATTCTTTATCTTTTTGATATATTACCTTTGGGATAGATTAATTTTGTAATTTATCTCTTTCATCTTGTTCCTTTTGTACTTAGGTTTGATCTAATTTGGCCTTTTGAACCTTTTCTTTCTCTAAATTGTCTTTTGGTATACATACATATTGTCCTTGTTATTTTTGTACTAATTCTAATTTTTCCACTTATTCTACTTGTATTTGATCCACTATGGTTTTCTTGATATATTTATTATATATAAAATCACCATTATCAACAATACTTTATATTTGGTCCTTCAAAGCCAAACAACTATTTGTATGATGTCCATACATTCTATGATATGCACAATAATATTTTGATCACTTTAGAGGTTGTATAGGAAGAATTTTGATCAAATTATTTATAATCATTTATATTATAATCTCACTTTACCTATTATTAGTCTTTTACATAATTTTTGAATAACTTGTTGTAGGTATATTTGTTGTAGCTTCCCATTTTTATATGAAGTATTGATTGGCACAACATGACTAGATGAAGATGAAAATACATGATTCAAACTAGCATAGACTAGATATTTTCATATGTTATATAATTTTCCCATGATTTAATCCTTGAAATGTCATTCTAATTTTAATTTTATAAATATTCAATTAACTTTCTCATAATTACTATTTGATCATGAAGGGCTTCACAAGCACAAAATCTAACTAGTTATGATTGGATATGCATACAAAAACCATAAAAAAGAGTTGTGGGAGGTGGATAGGGGTGAGGAAGGACATGTTTTTTAACTTAATTTATAAATATAGTATTTGATACCCTACCTCTTGGGATAGAGATAGCTCAAACTTGGTTAGAGGGAAATTAGCTATCACAACATTAAGGAGGGATGGTAGAAGTTAGCGTAAACATAGAAAGTCTTATGATTAAATGCAACCATAAATGTACTATGCATTAGTGTTATCTAATTTATTAAATAATTATGAAATATATTGAATATTCATATCTGACACCATGTAATTAGAGTGATCATTATTTGAATTAGAAAACACACATCAAAAATAACCTAGATAACCATGATATGATGTGCACAATAAATATCTAAAAACATTAGTGTTATCTTATTTATTAAATAATTATGAAATATATTTAATATTCATATCTGACACCATGTAACTACAGTGATCATTATTTGAATTAGAAAACATACATCAAGAATAACCCATATAACCATGATATGATGTGCATAATAAATATGTGACAACTAAAATAGCTACATTAATTATTTTTGAAATATGAAAGATATTTTTGATTAAAATTAATAAATATATGAAACCTAATAATTAATTTGAGAAGAGAAAACCAATTATCCCATAGATAAAATTTACTAAAAAATAGAAAAATCTAAATTCTAAAAAATCCATACAATATTTTGATGAAAAAATAGGTTTATGATTTTATATATATATATATATATATATATAAACTATGGTAATTTTTAAAATATAGTTGTTTTGGATCAGATATGAGACTAACAAGGAAATATAAGCCAAAAGCCTATGAAAGGAAAAACCTAATATAAAAATGAGGGTAAAACCCTAAGGTAAAGAAAAACTTTGAGTGCAAAAATGAATAGGATAAATAAGAGATGAAATCTAAAACCCTAAAGTAAAAAAATTAAAAGTTTAGAAATAAAAATGGAAGACTAAGGAAAACTTAGGGTTTGTTAAGGTTGAACCATTATTCAAATAAAAATCATGTTCATCAATATGTTTGATCAAAATTTGGCAAATACATGAATTACTTAAATATGACAAATTGATGTGTAAAATTAGAATGCTACAAATATGAAATAAATGACAAAAACTGATTTGGAACTTAATAAATTTAGAAATATGTTAAAAGGAGAAATTATAAATGGAATAAAACTTAGTTATAAAATTGGAATGCAAGATTATGCTTGAGGTTAAAAAATCACTGTGGAGATATGTTGATTGACTATAGATCTAAAATAGAGTTTTTTAGGATCAATGGAAAAGAGTTCTATATATAGATAAGGGCACATGAATCTATTATCCTTAAGGAGTGACATCATCCTTTAGATGATATAATTTTAAGTTTTTTATGATAGGTTCACTTTCTCCTATGTGTTCTATTGACTATAGGGGAGCCTTTGATCCCTTGTGAAAACCATTGTCTATCTTCTCCTTCACTTTTAACCCTAAATGAATACACTAAGAGGAAAAATTAAATCATGGGTTAAAAATAGTCTAGTGCTTCAATTTGTGCTTAACCTCAACACCCCCTATGTTGAGTGTTGCTTACATTCTAATATTACAAAGAGGGATGAAACTCTGTGTAGTTCTCCCATGCTATGGTGGTGTGTGTGAAAAAAAAGTGCAAAAATTTAAATGTTGGTGCAATGTGACTGTGTTTAAGTGATTCAACATGAATAGTGACCTTATAAATATACTCAAATCTTAGCTCAGGGTTGTAATGACTATATATATTTAGAATTTAAAGAAACAAAGAGTTTTTTATCAATGTGCAATTAGAATTATGATGTTTTTTAATGTGTAAGCCTCTTGTGCAAAAAATGGTTTAAAATGTGGATTTATAATGGTATTTTAGTAATTACTTCAGATGGGGCTCACTAAACCTATGGGAAGACATGTTACATGAAATTGAAATTGAGCAATTAGTTTTTATTTGGTGGGAAGACAAAAGTGGTGGAATGGGACACTATCGATGAGCATTGTTGTCCTAATGTTGTGCTATTGTCCTAAAATAAAAAGTTACTGATATAGGAGTATGCATCAGTATTTGGATAACATGAACTATTTTTTATGAGGAATAGGGACATTCTAGGATCATTGGTTTGCTTATAAAAATGGGTCATCTATGTGTAAAATGAAAAAAAATAGTCAAAATGTCATGCAATAAGGCATGAACTAAGTGTGTAAAAAGGGTGGTCACAAGTGCATTATTTTACTTTAAATGTTAATTGGTCCCAAATTTAACTTAAATTGGCTTGATTTTGCATGAATGTAAACCAAATCATTTACATTTTCCTAAATTTAAAGTTGTTTTGTGATGTTTCTTTTATCTTGTAAGGTACCTAATCACATGGAATGTCATATTCAAAGGGTCATTTGGCATGTTCAGATCATTGTAGATACTAATTTCTTATTGAGTACTTGAAAATGACAATGTTAACACAAAATCACCATGTATGACCTAATTGTAAAAACATGATCTTAATCCACCATTATATCATAATTACATGTTATCTTATGAGTTTTAGCCTTAAGTTTTACTATTAAAGACCTATAATAACCTCATTATCTATTTCTAAATATATTTCACATACATCTCTAGACCTTTATGTTAATCCACATACATAGTTCAGTTTTATCAATTTTGGGAAGTATCACCAGTCGATATTAACCCGATCTAGTTAAACCCTACCCTCTCCTGACAATGGTTATTATTAAAAATTTAACCTCTCATTATGGATAACCCACTTACCTAGTGTTTCAGTGCCATGATAAATTACCCAATTGGGCTCATATATAAACAAATCAATGTCTCATTGAAAAGGGGACTTGGCACTTATTTGGTACACATCTATACACTTTTGCACATTGACAAAATCTGCCCTATTCTTCCAAGATTGTGAATCTATCATTAAGAACAATCACAAGAAAAGTCTGCAGAATATTAAATTCAAGTCAAATCAATAATAATCAAGTATCAAGGACAAATCATTAAATACATACATATATCAAAGGATCACAATTACACAATCAAACTAGGTAGGAGAACTATGTGTGACTTCCCTTATAATATCAGATATGTAGGCAATGGTCAATAATACAATGAGGATGATTGTAGTCATTTCAACCCATTAAATTTTTCTAATTTTTATAGTTTTCTATCCCTCACAAGCACACTTAGGGTTTCAAGGCAAAGGAGGCTAATTTGAGGAGTTACACACATCATTCGGGTTTGACATTACACATATCAATCTTTCATAGGTAGGTGAATGTGTTCGTATGGTCATAGTTACTCATTTATATGTAGGTTAGTACTAAACAACACAATTCAATATTGACAAATGATATTGACCTAGATTGATAGAATCAAACCTACATATATAGAGATACAATTCGTAAATCAAATGAACCGCATGTCTACTTTAGAATGAATTCCAATTTTATAATAAATCATAGTTAAATAGTCAACCAAAAATATAAGTACTCATCCATTTGTTTTACTTACTATATTTAGCATATTCCACTTCTATAAAAATTGTAATTAGTTTAATTATCTTACATTAAAATGTATGCTTAAATATCATATTTATTAAATTGAGTTATTCTACTAGTTTCTATCCTATTAGGGTTAAAAATTTAAATAAGTGAGAAAACTCATACACATCAAACCATGTCAAAACTTAGGTTTCATTTAGAGTTTCATCTTTCTAGGGTTTTAGATTTAAGCCTCAGGGTTTTATTTTTAGACCTAATTTTTACATATTCTTTAATAATGCACATTATTCATAGTTATATTAAATGAACATTATTTCTTAACACAATCATGAATGTACTATCTTCATATTATTCTACATGGATAGTGTATCTTATTTGGATAAATTATGTAATAAAATGGGTACAATGGATCAAATTTAAATACATTAATAAGGCTAAAATTAATAATGAACAATCCCAAGCCTTTCTCCAATCATATTGTTGAAACATTCAATCTAAATTTCCTCTTGTTTCTACTAGATAAAAAAGGGAATGTATGACTCATCTTGTTCCTCCCCTAGTTTTCAAAATGCTGAAAATTACCATCTCACTTTTAATCTTTTCCATTAACTCATATTATATCAAACAATCCACATTGTCACAAAAAGAAGAGATAAAGTGACTCATCTAGTAGTACAAGCCACATGAACTTTCCAATTCCATCCTTAACCCCCACTATGGCCCACCAAAAATCTAATCATCCAAGGTGTATTGTATCATGGGTGAACTAAAACATACCCATGCCAAAATTTATTTGCTAGAATTAATTCAAATAATTGATGTTTACAAAGATATAATTTATGGAACATAACATGATATTAATTTACCAAATGATGTAGAACCACCCTATGTGGATTCTATTATAAATACACTATGATAGACGAAGGAAATTATCTTTTTGAAAAATAATGCTTACCTTCTAAGGGCATTATATATCAACATATACCATTATATATTATAGTAAGAGCTCAAAGCAAAACAATTAAATGAGTTTTGGTGGATAATGGATCAGGATTATACATTTCTAATATCTCCTTTTTTAACCTACTTGGTGTTTAGGAAAAGAATATTAACTACTTAATTAGGAGTATTCAAGGATTTTAAAATATCTTATAAAAATTATTAGGACAAACTAAAATACATATGACAGTGGGCCCTTGAATGATATCCACAATTTGTTTGATTTTTCAATCCAAATGACATGACTACATAACAAAATTTTCTCCATGGTGTAGTAAATTAAGTCTTTTCTTGATTTTCCTGATTAATTTTGATTTTGTTTTAATTAGAAACCATTGATTAATGATAACATCTTATAACTACCTTTAGAGCTTACAATCATGTCAATATTTAGTAATGGGAATTTATCTTTGGGACAAGCTTTATTTAAGTCCCAATAATATATACAACACTAAATCTATCCATTAGGATTTAAAACCAGTACTATATTAGAGATCCAATTAGAATAATCAATGGATCAAATAAATTCTACATTTAATAGTTTATGTATTTCATATTTAAATTAAAAAATTAATTTTGGGTGCATTTTTATAATATTGTATTACACTAGCTTGGTATTAGGATAAAGTATGATATTATGTAATGAAATTTTAGAGTCAATTCATGTCATATATAAATAAGCCCATGTGAATATTTCTAAGTAATCAAGTAGAACTTGTCAAAGTGTATTTGCTTCATATTTTTGTAACATAATTGCTAATAGTACTTGTCTTAGATCCTTATTTGTTCCATAATGGAATTATATTATATATTTATTAATTATAAGTGACCTATCTTCCATTTATGGTAATATAAGGGTGCTATTTGGGTAATCTACTTGGATATGGACATTATGATCTTCACTCTTTCCAAAATATATTTGGGCAGAAATTATGTGAGGAAACCTATTTTTATAATAGAAGGGAGATACTCATATGAGCCCACATATTCTAGGATATATTCATCATTTGAAAATTCATCTGATGTCCAAGTTTTTAGATAAAGTGTGTCATCAATAAAATGAGTATATACCAACTATAGTGTGAATGTATTATGTAATTCTCATGATGGCTTTGGTTGTGAATTGAAGAAGTGTGTATAAATAGTAGTCTATGTGTTTGTTCCTTTCTTAGTATTTATTGGATTTTCCATATAGCCAAGATCTTATCATCATTTTTAGTATATTTTTTGAAGGGATGAACAATTCATTGTGCATGTTTTCCCAATCCTTGTCCAAGATAGCCCATTTTTGTAAATATTTAAGCTTGAAACCATAATGTTTAAGATATGTTGATAGTGATAAAATAAGAGCTAAAGTGGATATCGGTGCCTTATTCTATTTGAATTATTTAGAATAGGATTGCATATGAGGAATGCAATGATCCCTAAGTTGAGTTAATCCATAATAATTTAATGTGTTTTGATCCAAATGAAACACACACGCGTGTGTGTGTGTGTGTGTGTGTGTGTGTGTGTGTGTGTGTGTGTGTGTGTGTGTGTGTGTGTGTGTGTGTGTCCTTTGGATCAAAACACATTGTGTGTGTGTACCCTTGATGACTAAATTTTAAGCATGCATGTAGGGTATAAGGTACTATGTTCATCTCATAAATCCATGGTTTCCCAAATAGAATATTATAATTGAGATTTTTATGCATGACCTGGAACTAATTATTAGTGAGCCATGACCCATATCCTTCATGACTATGAACAACAAATAGTGAAATACTACGTGGATGATGTAATTACTAAAATAAGACAACAATAGGATCATGCTATATATTTATAATTTTTTTGAATGATTGTGGAAATATAATGTACTACTAAATCCAAAAAAATGTGTATTCAAGGTATCTTTATGGAAAATATGATCATTACTATGGGGGCGTAAGACCAAACACATAGGGGACAACTGTACATTATAGATAACTGGTATGATCCCACCCTTTTGCACCTAGATATGACTACTTAAATGATTTATTTAGCCTATGTATAGCTATTAATACAATTTCATGTTTAGTTGGATTGTATTGTTAGATCCCGATGCTATGATATATGATTACAAGTTGATGTATTTATCCTATTTATAATTCTATGTTGATGATGTATGGGTTATTTTATCTAATTGATACTTGATTTTAGTTCATTACTACTTTATCATTTTATCAATTTTTGGATCAGATACTACTAATAGATCCACTCGATGGTTATAGGTACTGACCATGAGCTAGGATGGATGTTGGCATTGACTTTTAGGGTAGAGGAGTGATTCTAAGCAATCAGATGAATTATGATAGGTAACCTGGTATTCTTAGTTAGTGCCCTTGGATAGTTTTTGATCATCTATGTATTCTTATGTCTTTCATGCCTTGTCTCTTTTTACTCTTTGTGTTGTGCCTTACTTTGTTGATCCCTATGTGTTACTTGTTATTGGTTCTATCTACTAAAACTTCTCTCTCTCTCTCTCTCTCTCTCTCTCTCTCTCTCTCTCTCTCTCTATATATATATATATATATATATATATATATATATATATATATATTTGCCACCCTAGCACCACTTGACTTGCCTCGCTTAACTCAGACCCCTTAAGGACCTACACAGGCCTACCTCTACATGGCTCCCCTTCCTTGTGAATTATTAACCATGGTGACTTGATAATTACTATTGGCCTAGTTAATTGATCCTATGACATCTAAACATTTGATAACTTTTGAAATAATACATCTCTATTATTTTAATTGTTTACTATTTTATAGTGGATAACCTAGTTAATGGGTCATGGTGACCTTTAAACATTAATAAGCATTTTAAATAATATATAATTTTATTATTTAGAATGTTATTATTTGTGTTTACTATTTATTGGATTATTGACTCAAATTTAAGAGAGGGTCATCTTTAACCATGCCTTGGGAGTTTGGATGGAGGAGGTCACATGGAGGGTTTGGGAGTCAATTATTTTGGTAAATAGAGATATTTTCTCTCTCTCTTCAATAAAAGGAGTTTGGAAAAGGAGTGGAAGATGATGGTGAGTGGAAGGGGGTTGGTGAAGGACACAAAGAGAGTAAGAGAAGTTAATGGCATGGCATGAGAAGGAGTTAAGAAGTGGTTGGGAGGAAAGGATAATTTGTAAAATGTAGCATGACAAAGGTACATAGGGGAGTGAAGTGATAATGACTTGAGGAAGATGTGAGGGGGATAGAGTAAGGAGGTATAGGAAGTAAGGCATAGAAAAGGAAGAAGCTTTTAGTGAAAAGTATATAATGGCATTGGGATAGAAAAAGGCATGGGAATTGCAGGCAGGAAAAAAATGTAATAGAGAGGAAAAAGGGTGGTGTAGTGTAGGCAACATGGAATAAATGAAGAGAGGGATGTATATAGTGAGAGAAAGGAATGGGATAAGTGTGGAAAATGGAGATAGAATGTAGAGAAGAAAGAGAGAATGAAACACAACTAAGGAAAAACATAGGGAGGGAATGTGTAGAGGCTAGAAAAGAGGCATGAGGCAAAAGGAAAAAGTATGCAAAAAGGGGGAACAACCAAAATGTAGGAAAAGGAAAAAGCTAAGGAGGAAAGTAGACCATAGGGGGTAAGTATTGACATTTCATTTTATTCTTCCCTGCACAAATTAGTAATTTTGTTTTCAAATGGAAGTTAATTACCTTCTTAGATGGATATGAATGCTAGTGAAGTTAATTTAAAATCAATAACATTCTCTATATATAATCTTGTCTAAGGAAAAATTATTTTATTTTGTTTTCACAAATCCCAATGTGGTTAAACCCTCAGCATGTTAAATGTATTACTATCTTAATAACTATGCATTTTAATTTAATATGAGAGTACCACTTGCCTTTTCCAAAACCAACTATTTCATGTAGTTGGTTGAGTGTTTGTGGGTATTGTGGAACCCACTGTTGTGAGGAATGTTGTGGCATTTCGATGGGATAAATTTGCCATATTTTTCATTAACAAACAATGTAATCAACCCCTTTGAAACCCCACACATAGATTTTAACATTTAGACTCCTACCATTCCAAATTATTTAACTTGGTGATTACTAATGGGTCACCGTACTTAGCCTCCTAACCATATACCTGATAAGTCAATTCATGGATAAAATGGGGATGAAACGATTTAGGTTATATTTGAATCTTAGGATGAATATTCCTTATTATTTAATTTTTAGATTTGATTATGTCAACCTGGGCATACTAGATCTCAATGTAGATTATGTTGGAATTAAAGTTGTTTTGCAGTTTTAAAATTGAGATTAATTCATCATCAATGCAAGCTTTAAGATTTCAATGTTAAAGGTCAATAATAGTTATACACCATACATTGAAATGTTTAAATAAGGAAATAATTCACTATGAAAATATGGGTAGTAGACTATATTTGTATATTTTAGAAAGAAATTTAAAATTGACCCTGAGTTTATTTATGTGAATTAATGGACCCTTGTATTGCATAGATTTATGCGTGTGGTTTTATTTTGAATTGGTTGTGCAAGTGTCTGAATGACACGATTTGGCCAAGGGACATATGTGGCTTATGATAATATTTTATAAATTGGTCTAATGTTGGATCCACTATGATAAAGACTAATTGGCTATCTCATCCCTCTTAATGAATTAGTTGATTGGAGTTTTCTTGCATAAGTCAAATTGGCAAATTTCTTGTATTAGTTTTGATTGGAACCTCCCATGTATCCTTTTGATCAATTAATTTATGTTGTGGATTTAATATGATTTCTATATACTTGTATATTTTTTATCCTTGGAATTGAATATGACCCTATTGGAATCATTATTTTCTAACGAGTGTTGTGTTATTAATTAAAAACATTTTTAACGATCTACTATTTCCTAACTCATGTTGATCAGGTTTTTAATATTCAAGGATCATATGAGGTCATGAGACCTCATAATGATCCCCTAAATCACATATATCAGTCTTTATCTCTAAAATCATTTCATTTTATATAAAAAAATCCCATTGAATCAATTATTGTCATTTTAGAACTTGTTGGCATTATTAGAATTCTAGACGAGTGCATGATCTGAGTATTTTATGTTGATTGTGTTCTAATTTTGGATCGATTATGTCTTATAATCGGATATGGTTTTAGATTGAATGATAGAACCCATAATTTTTTCCCTAGAAATGTTGAAGGCTAAGTTGCCTGATTACCATGCTTGGTTGATTTTATTTTTTGGTCCTTGACCTGGTTGATTATAATTGTTAAGTAATGTGTGGTGTTTCTTAGTCTACTTATGACTGCATGGAGTGTACCCTTGATGGTGAATGTGCCTTGTGTTGGTGCTACATCATTATGTTATGATGTCTTTGGGTTTTCAATCATTCTTTCTCATAACTCCCTCCTTGACCCTAGTTTATAAAACCACCATTTAGCTACTGGTTGGGGTGGTAAGGGCAACTGATGGTTGGGTTCATAGGGCTAGTTGGGAGGGTTTATTTATTTTGGTTATGTTGCTCCATTTTTGAATGACTTCATGGATAGGTATGATGTAATTTATAATATTATTCACATGTTTTTAATCTCTTTACTAGATATGATGTATGTTACTTTCATCTAGCATGACTAGTTATTGCAATTATAATTACTTCCATTGGATTTCATATTAGTTACATTTGGCTATTGGCATGCTAACCCTTTGTATGGTTAGGGACCCTTCAAAATTAAAAAGTTCAAGCTCATGTTTCTGATTATAATTTTAATATGTTTGATCTCCCATATAGTTATGAATTCAATCTTGGATGCACTTGGGTTTTATTTGGGGTTGATAATCAGATATTCCTTACCAATGTTATAGTGTTACACCATATTGTTTATATTGTTGACTCTTTAATATGTTATTGCATAGCTAATAATTATTGAAGCTATAACCTGTAATTAGTTTGACACACTTAGTGTAGTAATATTTCATTGTGCCATTTTATAGAACTTCATTATGTTTACTTGACGCAAATTGTCATGATAACTTGTGTAATGATTTGCTTAGGCAAAGAGATTACATATCTTGTGGTTAGGCATACTTTAGTTCTATATTTGGGGTATATTTGAAAGGATAGTTGAATTTTGATAATATGGTTACATTGGTAAATTGCTTTGTGTCTTTATTATGGAACATATATGGCAATGATGTATGCACGCTTTAATGTGGTATTTCTTACTTATGAAATTGTATGGAGTTTTCCTGCGTATTCTCTTGAAATGTATAATCATGATACTTTTAGTTGAGAATTGTACAGGTAAAATAGATTAATTATTATGGTTTTTAGGCATACTTGAGTTTTATATTGGATCAATAATTATTTATCCAGTGCTTATGCCATGCTAGTGTATTGCCTTGCATCCTCACCATGGACCATATGGTATTGATGTTGTGCCCCTTTTAGAGTGGCATCTATTCATTTTGTAATCTTATAAATTTATTATATGTTCTCTTTATTAGAACCATTTTGGTAAAGATTGGTGTAGATTTTGTCTATGTAAATGAGATTACTTAATTTGAGTGTTAGACATGCTTGAATATGCACATTTTAAATGGGAACAAATTGACAGTTCGTGGATGAAGAAAGTAATCTTAAACCACCAATAATGTGAAGTAAATGGTAATTTCCACATGATACTTTTCCTTGCTTACCTAATTATTTTTTAATATGGCTATTGTTTTATCCTCTAGATGATTGGATTTTTCTCATTATGAAAGCATGGTTGTTGGTATGAATTTGGTATGTGCAACTAATCATATGTAAACCTTGAGGCTATGTGGTTAATAAATTGGTTCCTGAGGGAACAATATATGTTAGTGCCTATAATAACCCTATTAATCTACCATGTTGGTTATAAAAGATAAATGGGTGTATACATAATTACCTTGTATTTGTCCTTATGAATAATACCATTACCAAAACATGTTGAATTTACCTAGTACAATGTTGGATGGAGTTGGGAGTACCTCTTTGTCAAACTCCTTGACTGTGGATAATATTATGCCTCATTTATTATATGTTCATAATAAATTATGATTATAGGTATGGCCAAATCATACTAATGTAAGCAAGAAAGTTTAATTGACTAACATACCTCCCTTCGTGAAACCAAGTGTTGATCGAATACAATCAATATTATTAATGTATGTGTTTGGCCACCGTGTAATTTGGGACATTTGATTCCCTTTTATCTTTAGTATCATATGGGCTATTTGCCAATATGGAATCGATTTTAATTATTCAAATATTGGTTGTCATTACAACATTACTTGATAGATGATGTAGGATGGCATGATTGTATCTTCCTCCATCTTTCCAGACTAGGCAAGCATGTTTAAAATTTGATGATAATCCCTTATACAATTGATATTTTGTTTCACGCTTAAAGAGAATTAGCTTTGTCCATTTATACTTAAATTTATAGTGGGTTGGTATATGTGTTTACAAGGCTAGATATTATGCATGATTGTTATTAGGGATAATGTTCTATCACTTTCCATGTCATGGTATTGTTGTGACTATTAATGGATTAGAAATGTTAAGATTAACCTTTCTAGTTGTGAATGTGTGAGTATGTTATGCTAGTACTGCTTGCTCTAGTAAGCAAGTTTTAGGTCCATTATACATCCATTATGTAATCTGATATGTAACTTCAAGAAATCAAATTGGGGTTGTGACATCTAGTATCAAAGCTAGGTTTCTACTCGAGGGAACTTTGGGTTTTGTAGAATTGCTACATGGTGACAAATGATTTGTTCCAATCAGGTAGAATTGAGAAACAATTCCCAAGACACTTAACCTCCAAGCTAAAGGTTAAGGTGTTGTGTTATATTTTCTTATTGCTATAAATTTTTGTGCATCACTTAGAAGAAATGACTCCAAGGGATCTATATTTTTATCTTATGATAGTTGTTATCACCCCTAATCTTAGTTGGGATTAACCCTTTCTAAATCTAGATACATTAGATCAAGTCTCACCTGATAACCATTGACTTGAATGGGTAGGTCAATGGGAGTTAAGTGACAAAGGCTTTGCTCTTAAAATCAAGGGAGTGATGCCCAGGTATCTATGGTTGACTTGTATGGGTGAGCCTTCATTAGATACTTGGAACATTATTACCTAGGGAAGGTTGAGGGTTCAACTTAAACCTGAAGGGCATGATAGGGTGTGAAAAGGACTAAATTTATTAAGTTAACAAAGTTTGAGCTCTCTGCTCATGAAAAGGATTGCCTTGAGTTGTTGAAAACCTATGATCTTACATGGGTATGCTATCTAGAGTACATACTATGGATAGTTTTTAGTGGAGTGGACACATCTCAGTGGGGTGAGTTGCTTGCAGATAGCAAGGCTTTCCTACTTCCTTTTTTTGTTTATAACAAGTTTGTTATGCAGTAGCTTCTCCCAGGATCATTGTGGTAATGATTATGGTTAACAAACATAGATTTTGGCTTAGCTCAGGTGTCACTATAAGTGACTGAGGGTAACATTATAGTCATATTATTAAGAGAACAATTCTAAGTAGGCATTGGATCATCCAAGGTAATGGAATTTTTAAGTAAACATGGAAGGTTTTATTGTCTAGTTGTTGCCTGGTTGATTGAGTTGCAGTGGATATGCATCCTTAAAAATAGGCAAACTTATATAGAGATAAAAAATTATACATTTCAACTAAGTTAGGCTTGGTTTTGTTAGCCTCTTTTGGGTTGATGTTTTGAAGAAAGTGGCTTCATAACTCCAAAAATGGGTGAAGCTAACTAGCCTTAGCATGTTTATTGCAATCATGAATCAGTTTTATGTCTATGACATATGTTTTATTTATGGATATGGTTAATTTCACATGTATGTTGAGTGATATTGGCTAGGTTATACACCTATGGGGATATATATTCATACTTGACTTCATATTGACACCTATGAGGATGTATATTGAGATAGTGGATATGTCCTGCATCCATGAGGATGTTTATTGCAAGTCCTGATTGAACTTGTTGATTTTGGGAAATTGTAATTCCCATAGTAGTGATAGGGTACTCTCCTTGTGCCTTGGCTAAGATCACCTTTTCCCAAATATATGTTGTGTTAAAACAAGCTTCTCCATTTGACCTTTGACATGTTAGATTTAGTCAATCAATTGAATCATGATATAAGCTTGTTGTTGGAATTCTATGATAATGCTTGGTGTCCATCGATTGCTTGCATGAGCAAGCCATCTGATGAGGCTTAGGTATGATATCTTGGGAAGATCGTGGGTGTGGCTCAAGCCTAGAGGGCTTGATGGGGTGAGTGTGATTGACTTGTGTGAGAAAGTTGAGAGTTTTAGGATTGGTTATGTGATACCATTGATAGGTATCTGATGTCTTTTGCATGGTATCTACACATCGGGTGGATTGATGTATATCTTTAGACCCTTTTGCTTCACACACCTATGTGTTTGACCATTGTAATGTGGAAAATACCTTGGCATAGTTACCTATACCTGATTGTGAATTTATCTTATGGTGTTCCTTCATTAACATACATTGTTATGTTTATATATTGTATAAGCTTTGCAAGATGTGGAAGTGCTTAACCATGTGAATTATGTGGACTTTTTATACTATCTAGTTTGTTATCCTGGTGTCATATTTATGTTATAGTGACCTTGTATTTTCAAACTATAAATTGTAAATTCAAGCACTTATGTATTATAATTTTGTTTTGGAAGTTGAATCTCTTGTTAAGTTGTCAAGGTATAGTGTTGTGATGTGTTTTAATCCCACATCATTGTTATAGTTTTGAACATCAATACAAGTATGAGATTGAGGGTAAAGAGACACTATTTTTGTAATGGATAGACTAGGTACAGGCTAGGGAGTGGAGTCTCTCATAGGCTAAAAATCCACTCCACCCCTTTGCATGAGGCAACCAGCTGATTCATATAAAGTGTACACCATGAGAGCCACATATTAGATGTGGGACCCTCCTACATAATTTCCAACTTATGGTTTAGTGTTCTTTAGCCACCTCTCTGAGGTTGTTATGAAACAACCTATGTGGAATCTCCTTGTGTAAGCCTTGTAAAGCACCAATTGGTCCTACATTGAGGACATGTATGTAGATCAATAAGGAGGTACTTGTTGAAATGCAATGCATCTGTTTGGTATGTGCATGTACACATGTTGTGATTGAGTTATTGCTTGCTATACTTGTTACACATATATTCTGGTATGAATATATTTTGATGTTGTTTTATTCATGACTAGATAGTATGCTAGTCTTGTATTCAGAATGAATACTGTAATCCTGATTAGGAAAATTTTATATGGCTTGGGTACCCATGTCTTTTACTGCCATGAGGTAGGTGTAGTATGATGGTAGAACTATGATTCCTAAAACCATCATGTGAGCTCACAAAGTGTTTGGAGAGCATACGATAAACCTTTGGGTAGCATGTATAGCCTAGGTTGGCTTCCCCTATTGTTTAGTGTGGATAATATGGGACACTGCACTATCCCCTAAATGGTACTAGTTGGTATGGAAGTAACTATTCAAAATGGGTTACTATCTTGTGATAGAATTATGTGATTAATGATGGTTAAATTATGTATGAGGCATAACATGTGTCAGTAAAGACACTATTTTAGATGTTTATTTTTTATTAAAATCTTGATGGGGATTGTACGATTAGTAAATATTGTTGTAAAGGTTATAGTTTCATGTAGTATGTTCTCCTCTTGATATGAGGGATGTTTAGCTAATGTTTGATTTTCTATCAAATGTTTGATCTATATATTCAAAAATTGTTAAATATTCCTATCTTTTATAATCTTTTAGATGAAAAAGGTGTGCTTGGTAGGCAATGAAAACTTTTTGTTAGCCTTTATTGAGATGGGAAAATTCATTCCCATGGTTGGTATTGTTGTTTTGTTTAATAAATCATGCCTATACAGGTGGCTAAATTTTAATAGTTCTTTTAGAACTATG